>VXAC01004569.1:374519-411742 GCA_013399225.1 Rhipidura dahli | reverse complement strand
TTTTTTTTTCCTTTTCCCCCCTCCTTTCCTTTTTTAAAACACTGCCCTGCCAGCCTGGCTTTCTGTTCATCTCTATGTATTTTTTAGGGTCTTAACCCCTTCCTGCCCTGAGGTGGAATTAACTAAGTTTTGAAAGCAGTTCAATGTCATTTGTTTAAAAAAAAAAAAAAAAGAAAAAAAAGAAGAGAGAGACTAAAGCAAGGAAGGTGACCTTGCAAAGTTGCCTGTAGAAAAAGATCTCTCTTATCATAAGCCTAAAGTAATTAGCTTTATTTTTGGTGTTGCCTTATACAAATCGTGCATGCATCTCAGCTGGCTGTGGAAATGCCTAATGACAGCCTGAGTGTGTTTTCCAGGCCGCCTGGCCACTGCTTGGGAGTGCCTGTTCCTCCTCTCATGGAATGGGAGTTTCCTCTTCCCATGGAATGCCCACTGAGCACTTGTCCCCTTCTGCAGGGAAATGCTGGTGCCCTCTCTGGTAAAGTCTGTGTGGCTGGGGGGATCCTGCATCACTCAGCACAGGAACTCAAGGCTACTAAGCAAGAAATAATAATAATATAAAAGAATATCACTCTGTTACTCTCAGTGCAACAAATGTTTCTTGCCCATTTTATTGTTAAATGATGTTGATGTGAGTGCTTCACATGGCAGGTGGGCAGAAAGGATCCCTTGCCCCATTTCTGCTCCTTTCTGTAGGCAGGTGAAAACTCTTGACTGGCTGAGGTGACACCCACAGCGGTGTTGGCAAAGCCATTCCGTGCACACATTCCATGTGTGTGCAGTGTGCAGGGAAGTGCTTTCCCTGAGGAGCTGCCTGGACTCCTGCAGCTCCTGCACAGGGACCCAGGAGGAGGGAGAGCAGCAGGGGCTGCTTGGAGACCACCCTGGTGATGTGTCTGTCGTGGGCTGCTTCTCTTCCCTCGGCTGCTGCTCTGTGTTGCAGTCACTCCTCATCTCCTGGGGCAGTGGATTTGCCTCCTCACCTCCCCCAAAACACTGACCCCAGCCCCCCTTTGCCTGTGAACAGCTGATGTTTGCACCCAGCACAGGGACCAGCCATCCCCCAGCCAGAAGTGACTGACCATGGGGAAGTGTGCTGATGGACATTGTAAAGAGTGCTGCCCCTGTCTGTTCCTCGGCTTTCAGTGATGCTGGAAAGTCCAAAGATGACGTGGCTATTGGTCTCCTGTTACTAATGGCAGAAATTCAACAATTATTTTGAGCCACAGTAAAAAGTAAATGCAGATATTGTTGTGCGGGCTTGGCCAAAGTACTTGGCTTTGGTGTGTAACCTATTTCTGGGTGTAATTATCTTCGCTGCTACCACTGTGGCTGCTCGGGTGCAGCAGCAATCAGGTTTTGGCAGGAGATGGTGCTTTGTGTCTGCAAACCCCCGGTGTAATCAGGAGGGAGGATCAAGCTGCAGCAGCGGCCGCTCCGTGGCTGCTCCACACCGATGGCAGGGGCTCTGTGCTTGAGCCAAAACAGCAACTTGGAGAGCCCTGAGCCTCAAGTTTCCAGAGAATGGAGCATTTGAGGGGTTACTGATGCAGTCTCGGGGAAGAAGAATGAGCTGTGATGTCAGTGGCGTGTGGGACGTGGGAGAATAGGTCAGTGTCTCACATCCACCCTCCTGGCACCTGCTCCCTCTGGCAGTGGCAGTGCTGGTGCCAACAGAGGGAGGTCATGGGAGGCAGATGTGGGATAATCTCTTCTCCACCTTAAATCTTCTCCTGGTTTAAACCCTGAGAACAGGCTTTAATAGCCTTCTTAATGGGTGCAGTTCATTGAATTCTGCCTGGATTATGGCTTGTTCCATTTGGCTTGATTAGGTTCAGCAAGGAATTGGGAACAAACTTCACAGCGACTCATTTTGAATCGGGAATGAGATCAGAGATGACTCTGACATGTATTACTCTGAAATGCAAAAAATTAGTCGTGTTTATTCCCTCAGCTGAGTGCACATGCTTACTGGGCTTTCTGAGGATCCCTCCATGCCTTGCCTGGGGTAGGCAGCCATGGCAGTTCTGTACAGCTCCTCTTAAAAAGGATGTATTTTCTGGCTGGCACTAGGAGAAGTGGAGTGTCTAAACGTGGATGTGAAACATCACTGCAGTCATTCCCCTACTTGGGCTGACCTTCAGGATCATCCCTGCTCCTTCCACTTACCTAAACACATCAACTGTAATTTCTTACACACAACTTGTGTGGCCCAGTGTTGATTTTTTTTTTTTTCTTTCCTTAAAGTAAACTGAGGCCACTTCTGCCAGAGCATAATCTCTCCTGTAGTGCAGTGATTAAATGCTGGTAGTTGGAGGGCTAGGAAGGTACAGGAATTGCTTCTCCCAGGAAAAGCACATTTTTGGAAGATTAGTCACTAGGATTTGCTTACAGCTCAGGTGTTTTGGGTGGATCAGAGCAGGTTACAGCTCTTCCTCTGGGATCAGCACAATGTGCAGGATGAGGCAGAATGAGTGTGTCAGGTTTATGGCATCATGTAAGGAGGGAATCCTTCTGCAACCTCTCCCTCACCTTCTTCAGCCTTCCAAAAAACGCCTGATCTGAAGCAGCTTAGAGGGTTTTATTTTCCCTTTCCTTTGTTTGAAGTTTAAGCCCTGTGAAAATCCATTAGAAAAGATGCATTGTTGGCTAGGCCCCGATAGCATCAGCTGCCAGTTTATCTTTCATGTCGCACAGTGGCTCCCGTTACTGCCCAGGGGCTGCTGCCTTGGATTGTTCCCATCATTTGGGTGGCTTTTGACCCACCAGAGTCCTGATCCGGGCTTTGCCTTCAATGAGCTCTCTGTTATCAGCCCCCCAAATGCCGGTGTACCTAGCAGAGCCTGGCACCGTGTCAAGGCTGTGGGCGTCCTTAAGATCCATCATTGATAGCTCACATGCTTTTTCCTCTCAACGAAAACAAGCACTTTTTGTCTAAGTTCACTAATGTTTGGCAAAGAAATACAGTAGTAATTATACACCCAGCCTCCTCCTCCCCCTGCACCCCCAATCCCAGTTTTATAAAGGCAGCTAGCACTGGAACTGAAATAAATGTCATGAATGAATAATAATTTCTTTCATTTACACAGTAATTAAACTTGTTGAATACAGACTTTATGCTTTACTGCACAGTGTTTAATTTGAGTGGTAGATCCAGGCTTTTGTTAAATTCAGGAAGGGGAAAAATGAAACATCTACCTGACTATCAGTGTGTTTTGTTACAAACACTGTGGCTGGTTTTTTTCCTGCAGTGGTGCTGACAAAGGGAAGAATGTGCTTTTCAGGCTGTTGTTTGCATCTTCACAAAGGTACTTTGTGGCCAGGATTTCAGAAATGTGACAGAGATGTATCTCCAATGCTTTATGGCTGCAGGGATTAATCAGCATTTCTGAAACCTTGGTTATGGGTATAGATAGCCCATCTTAGCAATTTTACTTTCCACAGTAAAACAGGATTTATTTTTCCTTTCTGTGCAATCTTTAAGTCCTTCAGGTGCAGATCTCCCCAAGAATTTGCCTCTTCCCCTTCCTAACCAAATGCAGGGCCACAATCACAGCAATATTTACAGAGGTGTGTGCATTGTGAGGTCCTCATTCGGCTGGGCAGGCAGAGGAGGGGTTGGACAGTGAGAAGGATGGAAAAGTCGGATGTTTGGGACACAGAAACAGTGCAGGTGGCAGAGGTCCAGGTTACCTGGTGTGCCCTTCCCCCTCAGGAGCAAAGTCAGGGATTTTTTGAAAGGAGTGGGAAAAGAATTCAGCCGCATGGGCTGAAGGGAATCTTGGGTGACTTGAGGATGGGAAGAGGGATGGTGTTGATGGGAAATGCTTTGGTTACTTGTCAGGCATGGGAATTTCAGGAAGATTCAGTCAATCTTCACTCCAGAGAAGGGCAAAGTGAGTCAAAGGAACCTCTGTGTCCACTGAGACCCATCAGCCCAGGCTTCCCAGACACTCACTTCAGCAGCTTCAAGGCTTTGGGCCACCAGAGAAGACACTGGGCCAAGGATCAGATGTCTTAAGGGGTGTTCAGTTTGGGATGCTGCAATTTCAAGTTTTGTGATTTGTGTGTCATTATTTTTTGAAACAGAGACTTGTCACAGAGTTGTTCCCCTTTTCTGTGAGTGTGTAACCTCTCAGATCCCCTGACTTTGTGCCTCTGGGCAGTTACCTTTGCTGCTGTTGAGCTGCTGGGACAGGTTCCTTGTGTGTGAGCAGGAGGTTCAGCAGGGGCAGACAAAGGCACTCCCTTGCACCTAAGTAGGAGCTACTGTTTTTAGGCTGCAAGGCTGGTTGGTTATTGATTGGGACACTTGCTTAGGACCATCCTGTCCTGAAGAAATGGTTCTTTGCTTCTGCTCCAGAATATTCCCTAAGAGGTGTCAGCAGCTCCCAGCACCACGATTGGTGGCCACTGTGGCAGAGGAGAGGGGACACTGAGGGACTGCAGGAGGTGCTGTGCAGGTGCCTGAGGATGGGGCACAGCAGCTTTGCCCCTGGGGCCTCCCAAAAGTCCAGCCTGGCAGGGGTGGAGGCAGCAGCAGCTCCAGCTGTGGCTCCTGCCAGCCCTGCCTGTGCCACGTCACCATTCCCACGAGCCCTCTGGTGCCATGGGATGAGTGGGGACAGCCAGGCTCGGTGCCTGTGTCTGGCTCGGGGTCAGAAAGGGCTCCCAGGACTTGGGACATTGTAGAGAAAACCAGGCATGGCTGGGGATGGTGGGTCATGTGTGGGTTTGAGTTACTCCAAAACTGCATCCACAGAAGTGTCTCGGGAGCTTTCCCAGAACACTTCCCAAAAGCTAGACAAAGGGTTTTACTTGTCCTACATCCAAGGATTATTTTTCCCCCCTTTTCTGCTCTCGGGGGGTTGACATCTACAAATGTTGTATTGCTAACTTCATTTTCTTTCTTACTGAGGGAACAAGAGGCACTTGGGCTGTTTTGTTTATAGCTGTGCTCTCAGCTGGCTGCATGTCTGGAGATGAAGGTGACAGCTTGAGGTTTGTGAGCCTAATTGGCATACAAAAAAATTAATCCACTGGGAAATGAGTTCTTTGCAATTATCTGTAGATTTGGCTTTATTTCATGGAGACAAATATAGTTGCTTGGTGACTTAATTACAACATTTTTTTAAGATTATGAGATTTTAAAAAGGATATCATTATTAACAAGATCTTGAGACTATATTTGGTGATTCCATAATTACAACTATGGTCATATTTGTTAGCTCAGAAAATAATAAGTGGAAGCTTTTAATTAAAATAATGAGATCTGTTCTTGCAGATAGGCTTTCAAGTACCACCCTTGGATAACAGGACCCTTTTATTGTTCAATACAATCTAAACCAAGCTGTACTGTGCTGGGAGAGTGTCACAACTAAGGCTGGGACAGATCAGCATTAAAATATTCTTTGGCTGCTGGTTAAGAGGATGAGCATGAACTGGGTTAAGCAGCTAATTGTCCACAGCTCAACTGAGCTCTGCTTGCCAAGGCAAGTTCTCAGAGCCCTGATGGCTCACAGAGGAAATGGTTAGAAAGAGCAAAATATTCTCCATCTGTGTGGTTTCTGTTGGTGTTAAGGGTGTACAAATGTGAGCACAGATCTTGGGTTGCTGCTTCCTGAGCTGGCTCCCAGTGGCTGTAATTCCCTGTGGCTGCAGGGTGCGTGCAGGATGAGCACTGGCAAGGACGTCCTGGCCACCCCTGTCCCCCACAGCACCAACTGGGCGTGTAGCCAGGCTGAGCTGTGTCACTGGGAGGTCACCTGAGTGCTGGGATGGTGGTTCCTGACTGCCCAAACAGCCACAGTGCCCAGTGAGATGTGCAGGCGAGCTCCCTGCCTCAAGGGTGCCCATTCCTTGGGGATAAACCAGCTCTAGTTACAGCTGGAAACCACTGGGTGCTGTTCCCACTTCAGGGGCTCTGTTTGAGCAAACATTATGCCCTGGGTTTGATACTACAGAATGCAAGTTCCCAAACTGGCCTGGCTTGTGCTGTTAAAGCAAAATACTGTTATTGCTCTTGCCACTCACTGTGATGGACTCATTGAGGAGGCCTAAAGCACATTCCTGAAGTATTGTGAAAGACTCATCAGCAAGGGATCTCCAAGGGGTGGTTTTTACCCTTTTACAGATGTGGGTACCCCACCAGACCTATTTGGCATCACCATTTTTTATAGCAGTGCTCATTTTGCTGTTCTGCTGCATGCGAGTCACAGCACATCTCCCTCCTGGCATGAAGCAGTGTGGAAAAGCACAGTCCTCTGCCCTCTGGAAGCAGAGGAAAGACTCGAGTGGACTTAAGTATACACTGAATCAGACCCTACAGGAGGAAAGAATTAGACATGCAACATCAAAGCAGTATTTCCACATCTGGGAAAGTGTTCAGAGAGTCCCCAAAGGTATGATTTAAAAAAATAAAAAAAATCAAGTGTGTTCATTTCTTATTAGCAGTGTTATTGGCAATGAGATATTCTAATTGAATTACTCCTAATTAAAATAATTATGTTTTCTAAGTGCTCTGATCTGTAGAGACCATGTAGAGAATCAAAGGTAGAAATAAACAGCACCTTGTAAATTCCCTCTAAGCCTGATGATGCTTAAAGTGGTTTTTTATGATTCCACTTGCTCTGCATGGGCTGCTGCTG
The DNA here is from genome assembly GCA_013399225.1 of Rhipidura dahli. Lineage (NCBI taxonomy): Eukaryota > Metazoa > Chordata > Aves > Passeriformes > Rhipiduridae > Rhipidura > Rhipidura dahli. Next base: position 405,095 of record VXAC01004569.1, on the reverse strand, counting down.
TTCCATGATGGCTTTTGGGAACCTTGCTCCTGGCTCAAAAAACCAACTGCTGCTGTGAGAAGGATTAGCTGAGAAAAGCTCAAGGGCCAGATAAGGAAAATAGGGCTGGTTCTCTCCTCCTGCCCATCCTGCCTGACCTGGAGCAGGATCTTGAACCTGCTCCACCTGGATTTTCCACCAGCAACTGGGCTGTTATCTCAGTTATCTGTGCATTGCTATCTTAGTTTGGTCTCTAACAGAGCCTTTTTGGCATGCAGTAACCAAAAATCTCAGCAGGGATCTCCGATTTCTCTCAGGATAGAAAAAAAACACCCCAGGAAGGCAGCATTTTGTTGATGAGGGGTGAAAGGTGAACCCCAGAGTTAGACACTGAGTGCTCCTGCAGGGTGGCTGTTCAGATGAAGTTGGGGATTCCTGCTGGGATCTGGCACTGGAATATTGCTTTGCTGTGGGTAGGTACCTTTCCTTCTGCTCACTTCCATCTGAAGTGAATAATCTTAGTTTATCTCCCTGCTGCAAAACACTTGGATGAACCAAGGACTAATCTGTCTGGGGAGGTAGAAATCATCAGTCTCAGGCTGTCCAGATCCATCCCGTGATCCGCACATCAGGGTTGTCCTCAAACTGAGCTTTCCCTGAGCCTCGTGCTGGGAACACCCTGCCCTGTCCTGCCTAGTGGGACCCACACTGCCTCTGCCCTCAGGTTACACCCCATGGCAGGTGTTTCTTCGTGGGGCACTGACTTCTCAGCGTGTTTTCTACTGTGAAGTGTGTACCAGTTGTAAGTAACACTGCGTTTGTGGGGTCACACCAGGTCAGATTTGACAGACTCCTGCCAGGATCTGTCGCTCGGTCCCAGCCCTCGGAGCAGCCGGGCCCCCGTGGGTTCTGTGGGATGGTGTTTGGTGGTGTCTCTTCCTTGACACCTTGGCAAAACCAGGGAGGGATGGGATGTTCAGCCCAGGGCCACATCGAGGGTCTGGGGTGTTTGGATGTGTTTATTACCTGTTCAAGGGGAGCTGCTGCTGTCACAAAACATTTGTCTGGTAGAAGGGGTTGGAACCAGATGGTCCTTAAGGTCCCTTCCAACCCAAACCATCCTGGGATTCCAAGATTTTCTGATTCATGGTGACCCTCAGTGTTGTCATGAATCAATCTAAAGGCCTAATCAGTCTCTGAACAAGCTAATATTTATCATACACAACCTTTATAAAGGCTAAACACTGCAGTTTCTTCTGAGGAGGAGAAAATTTCAAAGGTTTCTCACATCAAATACTGCTGATTTTTCTTTTTCTTTTTTCTCATGATCATGATTAAAATTCATTCAACATCTTCTCGCAAGGAAAAAAAAATATATACATTTGATGGCTTTGTGCTTTCTTCCCCTCCCTCTGTAAAAATAGCAAAGCTTTCAGATGTTGCATGAACAAAGATATGGAAATGTGAGAAGAGGGCAGCATCTGGAGGTTTTCAAACACGAGAACACGGGCTGTACGTTTCTTTTGCTGTTAGAAGAGTGAAAAGCTGTTTCCTGTCATTTCCCATCTTGTCACTCGGAAGGCTGGCATCTTGCGGCTCCTTGCACCAGCTGTTGTTTTTTTCTCCACAGACAGATGGTGCAACCTCTTTGATAATTTTTTTTCCATGTTCTGAGGATTTTGCATGTGTACTACCTTTATGTAATGATCATATAACCCTGTCACTCACTTTATCCTGTTAGCAGTGTCAGCCCTGCGAGAAGGAGGAGGAGGTGCCAGTGTAAGGAACTTAATCCTCCTCTTGTGTTCTGACATGTTTTGAAAATACACTGTGGAGCTGCAGTTACAAATGTTTCCTGTATTCCTGTCTGAGGGATTCCAGAATATCAGCTGTGATTTTGTAGGATTCCTCTGTTTGTGTGAATTGGATGCAGCTTTATAGTAATTAGAGGGGGTTTTGTCCCCTTCCAGTGTGGCACTGTAGCACAGAAAAACATTTTGCTTTGTATTCCTGGAATACAAACCTGGACTGTTACAGATAACTCCAATGCAGCTACAAGTGGAAGGGAATGAAAATGACTTCTTGCATCTCAAAAATGGCTGTACTTAACACTTGTAATTACTTTATTCCCTTTGATTTCCACCTGCTTTGCAGGGTTGGAATGTGGCCTCACTGATGGTTCTGCATTGCTAAGGACTGAAAGCTTTTGGGGCTTGCTGGACATACCTGGAGGCCTTGAGGCTGCAGATGAGCAGACACCAGCACATCCCTGTCTTCCCTCCCCAGGGATGGCAGAGCAGTCTGGATTCGTCTGGGAGAGGCAAATGGAAGATGAGCCCCTTGTGGGGTTCCTTTTGTACAGCAAACTTTGCTCCTCAGTCCCACCTGGCAGAGTTAAACTGTGAGCACACTGCAAATAAAGCTGTGTCAAAGGGGGCAAGAATTGATAAAATTATTGAATCCTGAGCAGCCAAGCTGCTGGAATGGGCCTGAATGGGGGGTGAGAGGTGGGGTGTCTACACCAGTAGTTGCTGCAGGTGTTCCAGTCCATTTTAGGGAGGGGATTCTGCCCTTGTGCCCCTGTGCTCAGGTGAGACCCCACCTGCAGAGCTGCCCCAGCCCTGGCCCAGCACAGGAAGGACCTGGAGCTGCTGGAAGAGCCCAGAGGACCAAGGTACCAGAAGGATGGAGCAGCTCTGCAATGGGGAAAGGCTGGGAGAGCTGGGATTGTCCAGTCTGGACAAGAGAAGCTTTGGGGGGACCTGGTTGTAGCCTTCCAGGACCTGAAGGAAACTTACAGGAAAGATGGAGAGAGACAATTTAAAAGACCCTGGAGTGCCAGGACAAGGGGGAATGGCTCCTCTAACCCCAGAGGGCAGGGTTAGATGGGATATTGGGAAGGAATTGTTCCCTGGGAGGGTGGGCAGGCCCTGGCACAGGGTGCCCAGAGCAGCTGTGGCTGCCCCTGGATCCCTGGCAGTGCCCAAGGCCAGGCTGGACACTGGGGCTGGGAGCAGCCTGGGACAGTGGAAGGGGTCCCTGCCATGGCAGGGGTGGAACAAGATGAGCTTTAAGGTCCTTTCCAACTTAAACCACCATATGATTTTCACCAGTCTGTCAGGGATCAAAAATTTGTTCCATTGTTGCTGAGCACCACAGAAACTTTTCTGACGAGGGAATAATGCATTAAAATGCATTTTAAATTGGAAATTAAATCCTAACAGTCTAGTTTTGCAGGTATCAATATGCATAATTAATATTAAAGATACAGTGGCAATGTCCTTTTGATGATGAGATCTGTGATTTGTAGGGTTGAACCCGTTTTTCTAATGAGTGATGTTTATTTAATGATACTTCGGATGGTTCTGCATTTCCCTCAGAAAATACTGCTGCAGAGTGAATATATACTTTTTTTTATTGGCACTGGGCTGCCCATTTATTGGTCCTGTCACCTCCAGAGTAGTAGGTGTAACTGGAAGAAGACAGGTAGTAATGAGCCATCCTGTTCTCTGTTCTTTGTTTGCCTTTGCATTGTGTTTGTCTGTGCTGAAAAGAGCATCCTCTTCCCACAGCCAAAAAAGCATTTGCTCTGAATTGTTTATAGAGTGCCATGTATAAAAGCGTGGCTGCTGTCACAGAAGTGACTATAAAAGTGACACCATGGGGCTCGCTGTTTATTTTCCCTATTCTCCCTGTCTTGGAGACCTTCTAGAGCACATTTTCTCAGCTCAGCTGTCCGTGCTGCAGTCTCCAGCTGTCAGCAGGAAAATCAGAGCTTTGTGATCCCTGCAGGGTCAGGTTCATGATGTGATTGGGAAGCTCAGAGCAGGAGCACTCTGAAACATCCCCTTTGCTTCCCACCTGTGGGCCACAACTGTGATTGGCTTCTTAAGGGGACCCACAGGGTTCCCTCCTCATGTTTGTTTTTTGGATTTTCTTTTTTTTGCTTGTGATCCAATCCATCTTTTCTGGTTTTTTCACCTGTGTTGGAAATATGATAGGAGAGGCAGACTCCAATCCCAGCTGTTTCTGTAGGGACAGGCAGAATGAAAATAGTGAGTTGGACAATCCAAATGGAAAACAAAAAAATTCACTTTGGGCAAATACAGGATTCCTGCATGTGGAGGGTCAGGATCTCCCTGTTAGGGACTCAATGTCTACACTGGGGCTTGTACCTCCACCTTAAAGAAAACTTCAGTCTCAGAGAAATAGGGATCTGTGCTGTAAGTTATTCTGCACTTGACTTCAAGGGTTGGCCCCGTTTGCTTTATTCTCTATCAAAGGCACAGGTATTTGTGTGTTTGTTTTTGTGTGTTTGTGTGAGTGCTGGCAGCAGGGACAGGGGGGATCAGCTCTGAGTAGGGGGGACTCAGTTATGTGCTCTGAGGTCTGGAGTGTAGGGGAGCATTTATTCTCCGGAGTCCAAGCAGGACCAGTATGACTCCAAATACTTTGTCAAGCAAATGTAGGTGAGAGAGTTGCAGGAGTGTCTGAGAGGTTTGGATGACTTTGTTTTAACTTCCTCCTTTAGTGTAATAAAATTTAATTCCATTAACTAATTTTCCTTTTCTTTTTTTCCCTTTGCCTCCCTTTTTGTACCACCTTATTTTTCTAGGTCTCTGCTCTCCTTCACTCTCCTTCATCTGTTCAGAAATCCTCCTGGTGCCTGATGAAACAATTTTTTCCTTTTCCCCCTACTCTCGCATTTATTAATTTGAAACAGAATTAGAGAAAAAATATTCACCTTACAGATAACTGCTCTCTGTTATTTCTGCACTTTTCTGCTCTGCAAAGTTAATCAGTGCTAATGGTTTCCTTGAAGAGGTGGGAGCGCTGAATTTGAGTGTAATCCTTGTTCATCAATATCCTTGTTTTTTCTGTTTGATCAAAGTCAGGAAATATGGTACCATTCATGCTGTCCTCAATCCCAACATTTCCAGCCCTGTTTCTTACATCGAGTAGTTAGGGAATATTAAAATTCTGGATCATTTATTCAAGGGAGCACTCAGAGTTCCTTGTAAGGCACGTCGCACTGGTAGTTGTGTTATGAATTTAAGAAGAATAAGCTACCCTGGATTTGGCAAATTCATGCTCGATTCTAAAGAAGCACTTAAAAGGATTATTGAAATTTGTCTTGTAAAACCCCCTGAAGATTTTAGCAGCTTGTGTGGGATTTTGGTTAGCATCTGTGGGCCTTGGCAGGCTCAGCAGCTGCACAGAAGGTCCTGTAATCCCTCAATAATGGCAAGGTGCAGGAGAGGTTCCAGCAGCACTGAGCACCATCGGCACTTGGTGCTGTGAAATTCTCGGCTGCTTTTCTGCCTGAGAAACGTTCCTCTCTCATCTTTCCCTCTAATTTGGGCTACTGCAGCTTCAATCTCTTACCCTGTGAAGCAGCCAGATGGCTCACAGAGTTCTCTAGATGAGGCAGGAATGACCCTGAAGCAGCTTAAAGCCAAACCCAGCCCAGCCTGGGTGGGCACTGGGCACCAACTGCCATTATTGTGTCAAATGCACAGAAGGAAATGCATTTATTGGCTACAGGAGACAAACACAGATCATGCTGATGGGAAAGCAGCTTTCAGCAGAGAGCAGATTGAATTCCTTTGGGCACCTGGAATCGTGGCACTCAGAGTAATGACTGAATCTGCTTTGGGCAGGGCAGAGCCTGGGCACTGCACCTTCCTCTGGCTCTTCTCTCTCTCTGCAGCTCTCATTCCTGTGGCCCTGCAATTACCTTCCCTGTCCCACACTACCTGAACAGAGCTTTCTCTGCTAGAGTGCAGTAAACGGTTTACAGGAATAATACATTGAATAATTTTATTGTGTATTTTTCCCTTTGGCTTGAGTTATACAAAGGGATTGTGATTTCCTCTTTGTTGCTTGAACTGTCTTATAAATAATTTTTTTTAATCTGTGTGTTAGTCACAAATATTAAAATTTCACACGTTAGATATATTGTCATGTAGGACAGCTCTGTGATTGTGCAGGCACTACACAGGCACAGCATATGAGACAGCCCTGAGGAAGCTTATTGGAGTTTATTGTGGGTGGAGGGGGCTCATGCAGTGCCACAGAGGGAGCCAGGGTAATACCTAAAGACAGGCAGTCCTTGTGCCAAAAATAAATCTGTGCTGTGATTAGCTGTGTGGATATAATCTCTCAGCAAAAGTAATTCTGTGAAGATGTAAATAATGATTCTTTTAATACTGGGAGCAACTTTGAAATTCACTTTTCTGAAGCATTTGTGCTGGTAAGATTCAATTGCTCAATTTTATGTGGAAAGCAGGCGTGAAGCAGACGGAGGCTGAGCCAGAGCAGACTTACTGCAATTCCACACTGACTGCTCATTGCATGGAACTTTATTTTTTTTTAATTTTACTTGCCTTCGCTAATGGCTGGGGTGTAATGAGGGCCGTGGCAATCTCCCTGTGCCTGCAGCCATAGAGAGCTTTGATAAATAAGCAGGGGTACAAAGAAGGCTCGTGGCAAAGCTACTTGAGACCCCCTTACTCTGACACTGTTTTTAATTAAGGGCATTTCTCTTTTCCCACCGTGAGGAACAGACTGTGTCTGTGGAGCTGTATGAGCACATTCCATTTTTCATGCTGCTGCTTTGTTCCTTTCTGCTGAAAACCTGGAGGTGAGCGGGTACCTCCCCAACCCAGGGGCTCTCACAGCAGTCCTGGAAACCCCCTCAAGTGTAGGCAGGAAATATATTGGCAAGGAATATAAAAATATTGGGCAGGAATTCCTGAGCAATCCCAAGCCTTTCCAAGGAGCAGCCAGCTCTCCCACCCTGCATGCACACCAGCCACGTGCTCTGGCCGAGGACCCGCCACCACTCTGGAGCGTGTTTAGCAAACACGGCCTAATGACAATCGCGGCCATTTGAAATTACGGAAAGGGCAGGATTTCCCCAAAGGGACTTATTTTCTGCCATGATTGAGTCAAGAAGGGAGGCAGCTGCTGAGACTGGAAAAGGTCACTCAGTCACATCGGCTGATGAAGGAATCAGAGGAGCTGTCAGCCCCGCCGCAGCCTCGCCTGCCAAGTGACGGAGCTGTCACCGCTGGCATCTGTCACGGCTCCGAACGCGGGCGGCCCAGGGGCACAGCAGCCGCCGCCATCCTCTGCTGGGATCAATTGTTTGTTCAACAAATGGTGTTAGGAGACTCTGGCTTTTCTCTCCTCCAGCTCAGAAGATCAAGTTAAGCTAAATATTTGAAGCTGTACTAGGCTGGTATTGACAAAACACAGGAGCACTTGGGCTGAAAGGGAGACGGACGTGATGGGGATCAGGATGTGCTGGGGACGTTGCAGATCAGATTCCTGTGATGTATCCATAATTTAAAGTATTTCTGCAGGAAGGTGAAGGAGGTAACAGTAAAGATGGCTCAGCAGGGGTGTTCTGTGAGGGTTCAGGTTGCACTGGCTGCCGGTATCCCGATGTTATCTCAGTTGTTGTGGAGCAAATCCATTGCAGGCTGAGGGAGCAATTGTTTTCTCCCCTTGGTCTGCTCAGAGGAGATACTCGTGATTTTCAGCCATTTCAATGCTTCCCTAAAGAAGAGGAGTTCTTGCTAAATTTTGGAAATGACTATTCAGAAAGAGAACTAGAAACTAGCAGGAAGGCATGTTCCAGTGACTTCCAGTCATACACTGACCAAAAAATAGCTGTTAAAGTAATTTCTTTGTATTGTCTCCTGTATGGGGCTTCTCTCAAGTTCATGTGTCCCTGACAGTCCTGAGAACTCTTAATTTCAGCTTAAATGTTTGGCTGAGTGGCATTAAGGTCTGTCATGCACTCACCTCTAACTTAGGCTGTGATTTTTCAGAATGTAGTAATACTGAGTTTTCAGAATATAATGGTATAATTTGCCTGTTACTCAATACATACAGACATGTGGAGTCCCATGGTTTGTTTTTAATGGGAATTCACTGTGTATCCCTTCTTCCTCTCTGTGGCTACCAGAATCCTGCTTTAGTAGACCCATCTGCCTACACTTGTCCTGCATTTGCTGCTTTTACACCCCCTGTGTAATCTTCATTGCTTTTCTGAGTCTGACAAACCTATCCTGTTTTTTAGGAATAAATTTTTCCTGAGGGATGCTGTTCAGCTGGGGAAAAAACACAAACTGGTTTGGGTTGGAAGGGATTCTAAAGCCCATCTGGTTCCACCCCTGCCATGGCAGGGACACCTTCCACTGTCCCAGGCTGCTCCCTGCCCCAGTGTCCAGCCTGGCCTTGGGCACTGCCAGGGATCCAGGGGCAGCCACAGCTGCTCTGGGCACCCTGTGCCAGGGCCTGCCCACCCTCACAAGGAGGAATTCCTCCCCACTACCCCATCTAACCCTGCCTCTGGCAGTGGGTAGCCATTCCCCCTTGTCCTGTCCCTCCAACCCTTGTCCCAAGTCCCTCTCCAGCTCTCCCCTTTAGGCACTGGAAGCAGCTCTAAAGTCTCCCCAGAGCCTTCTCAATCTCCAGGCTCAATCCCACCTTGTTCAGCCTTTCCTTTACAGCAGAGGGGCTCCAGCCCTTGGAGCATCTTTGTGGCCTCCTCTGGACTCACTCCAGCAGCTCCACATCCTTCTTATGCTGAGGACACCAGAGCTGGACACAGGGCTTCAGGTGGGATCTCACACCTGCAGGATAGAGGGGGAGAATCCCCACCTTGGCCTGCTCCTGTGCTGCTTTTGATGCTGTCCAGGCATTTGGAAAGAAGTTACCTTTGTTGATTTTGCTGCTATAGTGCAGCTACAGACGCCCAACGTGCTCCTCTGTAGGTGATCCTTTAATCCAGATCCACACTCAGGAGATTTGGGAGCTGACTGTGGTTTATGAAAGGGCAGATGACAGGAAGCAGTGACACAGAGACAGAACTCTCCCATTAGCTTTGTCAAAACATTTGCTAATTGCAGTGTGATCCCTCAAAACATACTTCTTAGGGAAAAATGAATCTAAATTCAAACCCACGCCGACCAGGGAAGAGCAGAGTCCTCTCCAGGATGTAAATTAGATTAGTAGTTGAGTGGAATTGATTCTGCTGAGACTAAATTAATCACAGTGCTTAATCACTGTAACCTTTAAACACAGCAGTCCTGACCACAGCTGTGGGGTACCACATTGTTCTCGCAGGCTCCTGACCTTCCCAAGGCGCTGGGACTCTCAGGCAGAGCAGTACAAGTGGAGCAGAGGCAAAGCTGCTTCAGCCTGACCTTCACGTTCTTCCACTGCTCAGAAAAGGGGAAAAAAGTTCATACTTTGTGGATATAAACCCGTGGTGAGCAAATTATAATGTCAGTGTCAGTCAGGACAGTGCTTCCTCCTGTCTGTGCCGGGATGGAACAGTTCACTATTGAAGGCTGTGAAATGACCCTGGATCCACCTCCACTCACAGCTCTTCACTGGCTTTGGATGCCTGTTTTGGACCTCAGGCCCAAGGATTAATCTTTTCCTTGTAATCCTGTAGGCTACACATGCTTCCTTCTCTTCCTTACTTGAGCAGAGAGTGTGGGAATCTGTGGCAGAGACGTTTGGGTACAGAGGGGACACTGCTACATGCACACACTCCCCACCAAGATGAGTGCTGTAGGACACTGAGATCCCACTGGTAGAATCCCCAACCCATAGATGATCTTGAAAACCCAACACCAGATGAAAACTCCTCGTGTTTCCTCAGATCAGTCTCCTGCAGATCAGTTTGTACAGGTGGTGACAGCTAATGCACTTGCATAAGGAGAAAAGCAGGGAGGTTTTAAACACAGTCTGTCAGTTTTCAAGAGCTGTTGGGGACTGTGAGTACAGCCTCCTTCAGGTGTTTGCTTTGTAGTGTTGGTGCTGAGGTCCATTCTCTAATAAAATGTACCAAACCCCTGAGAAGTCCAAAATCACCGGCTTCTCTTGAAACCTCAGACCTTTCCCTGCAGCTTTCAGCTGTTCCAGCCAGCTCTTGGGGTGCCAGAAGAGGCCTCCCTGTCACGCAGTGAGAGCTGGGACAGATGGGTTTGCTTTCCATAGTGTGGACAAAACTTGAAGTTAAAGGGACCAGACAGTGCTCAAGCTGTGTTCGTAGTTGGTTCTTTCAAAATTGCATTTTTCTTCTACTTTAGAAACACTTGAGGATATTTTGCTGTGATGCTGTATAGGAACAGCATCTTCTGTATGGACCTGAAGAAGACTGAGATGAGAGCCCACCTGTGGATGTGGTTTGTTGCTGGGATCTGTTCCCTGCCCTCGCTAGCCCAGCAGTCAGACTTGGATCTATCCTCAGCTCTTACACTCAGCTCCCCACAGTTGTCTCCCTCAGATTCCATCTTGTAATCTGAAGATGACTTTGCGTCTGTCCCCTACAGAAATACAATCCTTTGTATTTTCTCTTTTAATTGTTTACCTTTTGGGGATGTATGGTGCAGCACATGAATAATGGATATGCAGAGTTTTCCACCCAGCAAGGCTTTGGGCTTGATTGTTGATGGTCAGACAGCCAGAGCAGCAGCTCTCTCTGTAAACAGTAGGTTGAGTTATTCTTCAAAGCTATGTCCGATCCCTAAGTAAATATTTTACCAAAAAAAAAAATCCCCAACAAAGCTTTAAAAACCTGAGCTGAGAAGGATTTGTCATTGCTTTTAAAACTGATGCTTGCTGTGATATATGTATATATATATTTTTTTTAATAAGGTATCCAAAAATTTTTCCAGCTGAGACATAAAAATCCTGTTTTACTGTAATGTATTGTTTCACACATCTACTTCCCATTAATCATGAAGTACCTTTGTGACAAGAAGGTGGGTAAATTGTCTGATTCCTTGAAACCATCTTTCTTTGCTATAAATGGCTAGAAAAACACATCATCACCCTGAGTTAGCTAACTGTCCCTGCTCTGTTAGAAGCAGAGGGAGAGACTGAATGCTGACAATTTGCCATTGCACTGCCATAGGAAGGACCTATTTAGACACTGAAGATGGGTTAAGTGCTGCCAGTGTGAAATAAAAGAAACAAAACATGACCAGAGTAATTTAAAATGTGTTTGAAAAATACTGCTCTGTCTCTGTATATTATTTAGTTATTAATATCCATGTCACAGCTGTATCCTCACAGGAGGGAACTGAAAATGCGCTGTTAATGGTCACTGGAGTCAGGAAAGTCTGAAATATTCAGTGGGAGCTTGGTCTGTGAACAGGGATTGGCCTTAGGAATTTGCACACCCGGGAGGGAAAAGCTGAAAAGGATCCAGTGGCAGTGTGGCTCAGGTACTGGTAACGTTAACAGTTTTGGAGTGTGTTACTTTTGAAGCTGTTTGGTTTTTGTCTGTTGAGTGTTGAGAGATTGGAAGTTTATCCTTTTCCACAAAAATATCCCAACCTGGCACACGCTGGAACTGGTCACCCTCAGCACTCGCAGGTGCCAGGCTCTGCAGCAGGGCTGTGCCCGTGGGGAGCGGTGGGGCAGAATTCCCTGCCCACTCTCAGCCCTGCCCTTCTGCTCCTCACTGAGCCAGACTAGCCAACCACATTGCCATAGCACCATTTAAAGGAGGTTTGCCATCATTTCCAAAATCGAGGTGTGGCAGCTCCGTTTTCTACAGGTTGTGTAGAATTTTAGCAGGGAATTTTGGCTTCCAAACCGAGGGGAAAAGGAGGCACAAGCTTGGGGCATGCTGGTCTCCTCCTTGCCCATACAGAGCTGCAGTTGGCCCTCCTGAGGAACACCTGAGCCCTGTGGGAGGTGTGGAGATGGCAGGCTGAAGAATTAATGGGTTTGCTTTATCCCCAGCTGCTTCCTCACTTGGGTGTCCTTTCCAGCTGCCTCCTGGGTGAGGGTGCTGGACACCTCAAGGGAAGGAGTCACCTGGCAGGTCAGGTCATTCACTCTCCATGGTTTATTCATCTGAGCCCACATCTTGGCTGGATTAACCTGAGTGCCACCTGTGGTGCTGGTTATGGGGTCTGGTGGGTGACCCCTTTCTCTGGCTCTCACACCCCGAGCAAGGGCTGCTCTGCTTGCTCCTTTGGGGAATTACAAAGATCCGTGGCCATGCAATTGGCTTCCTCACAGCTTAAGCAAAGTGCCAGAGTAGGGCTTAAAACTGGTTAGGTCTTCAACAGAGATTATCCTTTTCTCCTGGATTTAATTATGCATATATATTTCAAACACAAATACATGTATATATGGTTAAACTTTTATTTTGTCATTTCCTGCAGCTGAAATTTATTGTGGATTGAAATACACAGGTTTATCTGCCTGACCTTTTGCTAATTATTAGATTGAGATAAGTGTGTATGTAAGTGACAAATTGCCTTTAATGACATTTAATCTGCACACTGACATTAATGGTGGGTTTAGCAGCCTGGTTATAGTCTTTGTTGCTGAGAGACGAAAAGAGCAAGGACTTTTATCTTAATTTGACCTTATTCAAAAGGTGTTTGTAGTAGTAGTCAATTTCTGATTAACTTAATGACCTGTTTTACATAGAAAGCAGTCAAACATTGATATATGAAAGGGCCTCGAGGTGATAGATTACAGAGGCAGCAGTGCCATTGCCAGATTCTCACTCCTAATGGATGGGGGAGAGGGAGGTGGGAAGAAGAGCAGCCCCAAACTCTTCTTGCTGATACCAGAAGGGAACGTGCCACATCCAGAAAGCACGGTTAGAAAAGCATCTGCTGAAGGCTGGGCACAAAGAGCCAATATTTGACTTTGCTGAATGGTTTTCTGTACAGTCTAGACTTGTGAAACAGGCCTGCACATCCACTGAACAGAGAGAAAGTGTCTCCACTGGGGATTACTGAGCCAAATCCATCTGGGAATTACACGGCCCCATATCGAGGTCAGCCGTGGCATATTTCTGTGACAGCAGATCTGCACATCCCGGAGGGCAAACACAGCACAGAGCCCAAGGTGGGTCCTTCCCTCTCATTGCCCTGTGGTGTATTTTCAGAATGATTTAAGAGGGACTTCAGAGACAAGAGCAGAGGTTATAAACCGCTTTTAGGAAAAGTAAACACCTAAGCAAATCATTCAAGAACCCATTAAATGGCTGGACAGCTCCTATAAATACAGTCCATAATGCACTCTGGAATGCTCCAGCACCTGCTGTCTCTGATGGGCTTTCCTCTGAGAGCTCCTGAAAGTTACATTTTAATGGTAAAAATTTTCCCTTGCACATCACTGAAAATATGTGGGGATTTTGTGATCCCAACAGGTCGATAGCAGTTCAGCAGAGAGCTGGAAGGATAATAATGAACATTAAGTTTGTAAACCAACTAATAATTGTATAGTTTAATGCCATTTTTTAATGCAGCAGAAATGCCCTGAAAACTAAACCAAACCGAGTGGCAAATTGACACAAATGTTTAGTGAATTGAGATCAACACTTATTACATCAAGTGACAATGGAAATGCAAACAGAATGCCTTGGCATGTTGTCGTGGAGCCCTTCAGCTGCTGCCTGCCTTGGCTGGGAGGAGCTGCACAGGCAGCAGTCACTGGGCCATTACAGAGCCTCTAAAAGCACCACATGAGCTGCAGAAAAGTGCTTGGAATGGAAGGTTTCAGTGCTGGGTTTCTGCAGTCTGCAGTGTGGGCCAGCCAGCTGGAGATGCTGCTGTCTGTCCTGCTGCTGCTTGAGCACCGTTAATAAGGTGCTGTTGTTATCATTTAATAAAAACAACCAAACCCAGCTACTGTACCCACTCCATCCATGGGACAGCCTGGGGTCTGTTGCTGCCTCCAAGGGATGGGAGAGGAAGGGAGGCATTTCCAGCATGGGCTCAGACCATTTGCTGAACTCCATCTTTTACCCAGTTAATCCTTTCCCCAAAAAGTGTCAGTTCTTTGGTAATTCCCTGTGTTCCACTGTATCAAGCTGAACTTGAGTCTATGAGTTAACAACATTCTGAGCTGGTGGGAAGAGAACACCAGCTCTGTGTGGGAAGAGGAAACCAAGCAAGGCCCCAAAAAACCACCCCCCAAATGGATGAAGAGCCTCATATGTGTCTTGTATGCTAAAAGGTATTTTATGGCTATGCCTTTTGCAACAGAATTAAATTTTAAGTTGGTGCTGCCCCATCTAATTTCTGTTCACTGTTACTGTAGAGGGGAATTTGAAGACTCTACCCCAAGTGGATAAGTTATTAACCAAGGACTGTTTTCACTGTGTTGATGCTCAGTTCGGATGTTGATCCTTTTGAGAGCAGGGACCAGTGCAATTGTAATTGCATTTCCTTGGGAATGCCCCCATTTGTTCTGGATTGCTCTCCAGTCTGATCCAAGAGCAAAATGCCAAAAAAGATGACTTGGATCATTTTGATTGAGCTTCTGTAGCAATCAGGAAGCAGGAGTTGATGTAATTAATTCCTGTTGAAGCATATCTTTAAAATAAATAAATCTGGTCTTCACTTTGAATTGCCAGTAATTGAGAAACCACTGCAGTCTTTAGGAAGTTGTTCTAGTGGTTAATTACCCTCACAGTTAAAAATTAGCATCCTATTTATAACCCAACTTTTTTTCTCACTTATGCTTGCAAGCCACTGGATTTTATCATGCCAAGAGACCCCATTCTTTAGGTATTGTTCCATATTTTCCTTCATTTCCACACTTCTTTTCACTTCCATGTAGATACAACAATGCTACAGCAATATGTTTTGGTTTGGTTTTTTTTTGCCTGAGGTTGGACTACATTTGAAATGTATTCTAAGATTCCTGGGTGACAATTGCTACAATACACAAATTTCACCAAGATCCATTTATTATCCCTGTTCTCCCAGTGCGAGCTTCTGTACCTCCCAGTGGTGTACACTCAGCAGGGTTTCTTGCATCCTTTTGTCTTCTATTAATATTGATGCTGTTTTCCTAGGACTGATACCTGGGGGACAGTGAAAATTCCCTTGCTGGTAGCTGAGGGTTGGGTGTGTGCCATGGCCAGCTGGGGAGTCACAGCCTTGCCCCCCCACAGTGGGCTCACCAACCCAGTGAGCCCCACTGTCCCTCTGGTTTTACCTCCTTCCTTAGAAGCCTCACAGCTTTGGTGGTTGTGCACAGCAGCAGCAGTGATGTTTGAGGGGGAGGAGATGCTTGTCACTGCACATTTCACGGTCTCGTGCACTGGGATGTTGTTTGGTGGCTGGCAATTACAGGCTCCTGTGCTAACAAACCTGCACTGCAGCTGCCCTCCTTGTAAGAGGCTGGAACCAGATTCTGTACCCCAAATGCTTTAAAAAACACATTTTCATCAAATTTACTTGATCTGTGTTTAACAAGTGGTGACCTTAGCAAAGGTCTGTGTTGTGCTTTTGCAGATATGGGTGGTATGTGGATTCTTTATTCTTCATGACCTTAAATTATCCAGAAATACACTGGCAGATGGACTTGAAAGCATTTGCTCTTTGCTTTCTTCCTACCTAGGAGCCCTACAGGCCTCCCATAAACTGGAGGGCTGTGAGGATGAGGAGGGCCTGGAGCATCTCCGTGCCCAGGACAGGCTGAGGGAGCTGGGGCTGCTCAGCCTCGAGAGGAGCCCCAGCTGAGAGGGGCCCTCAGCCCTGGGTGTCCCTGGCTGCAGGGAGGGCTCAGGGCAGGGCCCAGGCTCTGCTCCGGGGGCCCAGCAGTGGCACCAGAGCCACGGGCAGGGCCTGAGCCCAGCAATTCCCCTGCCAGGAGGCACAACTGCTGCCCTGGGCAGTGCCCAGCCCTGAACAGGCTGCCCACGGAGGGGCTGGAGTCTCCCTCAGCGGGGATATTGCCGAGCCCTCTGGACACAATCCTGTGGCCTGTGCTCTGGGATGGCCCTGCCTGAGGAGGGAGGTGGCACCAGTGACCCTCTGGGCTCCCACAGCCTGGCCCAGCCTGGGATTCTGTGGTGAAGGCCATGTGTAAGTAAAGCCCAAAGCAGAGACTGAACCTGGTACCAGCTCCAGATGCAGCTGTTGGCTGATGTTTGCTGCTGTCCCCAAGGCTGCTGTCCCTGGGTTCTGGCCAGGCTCTGGCTCCCTCCCCCTGGGCAGAGTTACCTGCAGCAGCTGCAGGGCTTTGCTGTGGAGAGCTGCAGAGCTTCTGGGCAGCACATGACAATGCTGATTTTGGGGGCTTCTGCTGGTCAGTAGGTGTAGCTGGTCAGTGAGATGGACACCTCAATTCCTGTTTGACTTCGTGTCCATGTCTGTTGGAACTTGGAAAAGGCTGCAGAGAGGTTTTTTTTCCTGTGTGTTTTCACTGGTATTTTAAGTGAACATGCTTTTCTAGTGTCAGCTTCTGCCACCATTGTCACTTTAGCCTTTTAATGTGCTTTTTCGTGTCACAATCTTTCTGATAAAAGTGTCTGTCGAAAGTAGGAATTACCGGATGTGACAGAATATTCACGTTTTGAACGTGCACGTTGGACTTCTCTAGGCAGTGACAGCTGAAACGTTGCTGCAGTCAGAAAATACAGAGGTGTGGTCCAGCTGATATGTAGGCTTGAGGTTTTACGCTTTGCTTGTTGCAATTTCATTTCTTTTACTGACAGAGGAGGATTCGCAGCACCTGTTGCCAGGCCCTGAGCCAGAGCCAGGGACCCTTTGGATTCCTAGTTCTTGTTAAGGCAGCAGAGTCAAAAGCTGGTGCTGAGCACCCAGTGCTCACACAGCCTTGGGGTGGATGGGGGGATTTCTCTAGGCTGAGTGGGAGTCTGTGGCCAAAATCTACTTTGGTGAGCACTGTTTGATGTGTGCTTTAAATTCCTGCTTAAGCCTCGAAAATGTGTCCGTGAAACCCACAAAGCCCTGCCTGCAGATGACAGACGGAGCCAATCTTGTGTGAAATCATTTATTATAAAGTTCTCTATAAAGTGGCCTTTTTTTCTCAGTTTGCCTTATTTCCCCACCCATGAAATAAAAATACCAACCTTCCCTTTCTTCCAGGCTTTCTTATCTGTGCTAATACAAAGCTGCTCGGGGATGCTTTTGTGCCATATGTCTCCACAGTGCTGAGCAGAGGGGGGCTGTCAGTCTCAGCTGGGGGCCTGTATTACTACTCATTCTGTAGTCATACAAATAGTGGATAATATAATAATAATGCAGAAAAGAAAGTAAATGCTCTTTATATGGAATAATTGAATATCGCTGTGACGTTGAACAATGACTCTTAAAAGGATGGGGGGAAGTCATGCTTTTTTCTTCCTTAATTACAGATGAACTCAAATTACTATATTTAGTTATTTCTAAAGCTCCATTGTATTTTTCTGTGTCTGAAAGAACACAATGATTTGGATACGCATGCATTTTCCTCTCCAGATGTCCTATTGCCTCTTGAATGTGGTTTTATATCTTCATATCTCCAATAATGGAAGCTTGGATTTCTGCTCCAGTAGTGTGCCAATTATGCAGGTCAATATTAAAGGAATATTATAAATGGTCTCTGTAGGCTTAGAATAGCTTTATCTCACTCTTGCCAGTACTTTGTATGTGGATAACTGTCTTAGCTTCCTTGCCTTTGTGTTTTATTTGGATTAATGGGTAACCTAGATATTTTCAAGTGCCTGTAATACAATTCTCTCTGTAAGAGATGGGAGAAGTTCTTGTCCTCTAGGATTGAATTCCCTGTTAAATTTGCAGTGGTGGTGCTTTATGCACCCCTGTGGGCGAGTGAAGGGTTCAGCGTTGAAGGGAGCCCAGTTTCCTGGGCTGTGGGGTGTGGGGGTTCATGTCGGCAGCTCCTGCAAGAGCAGTGAGGTGCGGAATCATCCAGCAGCTCCCTGTGCCTTGGGTGAGCTGGAGGATTCATTGATTTCCTGCTGGCCACACAGGGACAGTGGCAGTCACAGGGAAGTGCTGTCCTGGTCCCACACCGGGCACACCCTGTGATGTGCTGGGACGTGGTGTCCCCACCTTGGCCCACCGGGGTCTGAGCTCTGTGCTTGGTGCTCAGGCTGAGCAACCACTTGCCACAGAATCAAATGCAGGACTTTGGAAAGCAAAGCACTTTTTGCCCTTTTAAAAATTGGATTCTAGGTTTTTTTTTTATTTAATTCAGAATTCTTTTGGTGACTGTGGGGCTTTCCCCCAGCTCTTTCTGGTGGCTGAATGCCGGTGTGCACGGCGTAGGTTCCACTTCACACTGCCTAAAGGGGAGCTGTGGCTCTTGCTGGCAAACAAGATGCTCAGGCTTCTCCTTCCCTGTTTGTCTAACCCAACCTCCTTCCCGTAACATCTCCCTACCCCAGGTTCTCTGTCTGCCAAGCCTGCGTGCTACTTCTCTGCTTCAAAGCACAGTAACACAATGCAATGGTGGCACTATATTTTAAGATCCTTGGTAACCAGTTTGTCTCACTGAGCTGAGGAGTTCAATAAGCTGTAAGACATGTTTTTTTGTCTTGCCAGCCTCTTGTCTTCTCATAGCAAACTATATTCATATCAAAGAGTAGCTAATGTTAAGGGTTATGTACATGAGAGCACCCTTCATGGGAGGCATGCAGCGGTGATAACAGAAGTGGTTTGACACAAGGCCGCCTGAAAAGGGGGAACTCCTTTACACACATCTCCACTCTTATGTGCATTTCAATTTACACTACATCAAATTGGATTAGAGCCTGTTAATTCAATTAATGACTACATTGAAAGTTTGCCTTTGCTCGTAGTGAAAACAGGAGGGCAGGTCCTAACAGCCTATGGATTTAATGACTGCAACTTTGAAGAGTGTTAAGCTAAAGTGAAGTTCAGAATGGCTTGTTAACTGGGTTTATTAGCTGTTGACCTTCCCTTTCAGCATAATAGCAGCAGCCAGACTGAAGAAAGCATTAACGTCCTCATTAGCATTTATCTAAAGATAGGCTGCTGCCCATTCCACAGTAAATTAGCTCAATCAGCCATAAAGAGCCTGAGAAACATTTTCTCACATACCTTTAATTCTCTTTCTTGCTCCCATCTCCCCCCCTCCCCCCCTTTTTTTTTAAGTTAGTTGAGTTCATTTTATCCAGCTTATTGAGACCGAAGCCTCAGGACAGTTGCATTTAAACTGTTTCTACATGCTTATATAATTATAGACCTTCTCCTGTGAGACAAAGGCATGGGAGTGGAATTATAGGCTTTCAGGGATGTCCTTGGCTTAGCCTTTTGCAGAGATTACTGAAGTATTGCTTGTTTTCCAAGCTGACGAAATGCCCTGGGTTGGCTCAGCTGCAGACAAAAAAGTTTTGTTACCTGCCCTCCCTCGCTGCTGGCCTGGCTTTAAAGAGAGGAAAAGAGATTGGAAAGCGTCAAACCTGGTTTATATTTGTCACATCCAGTGGTGAAAGGATTTATGCCTTCAGTGTAGCAGATTTTGTTCCATGTAAATAATTTATATAAAATTGATTGTGATCTTCTGTACATCGATAGCCGAGAAGGCTCCAAGTGCCAGTCTCTATCCTGCCCAAAAATCTGATGCCCAGTTTATGAAGAATAATTTTCACAAAACTAGAACTCCATACATTTAAATTGTTTTCTGGGTCCTGTTATTGTTCTGTCTGTTCAGTCTGAAAAGATGCTAAGAATGTCAACCCCATCTCCAGAATACTTTGCTTATTCAGATGAGATAAGCCTTGTCTATTTACAGTTCAAAATGTACTTACAGGTTTTGCCGTATCAAATCTCATATTCCCTTTCAGAAGTTACCAATGAACATTAATATAGGTCACTGAAATAAAAACATTATTAAACAGATAGCATTTTCCTACTTTTTCAGGTCATCGGAGGAAAAAAATAAGATAAATAAATTAAGAGAATCTAACGAAAAAACCACCCTGCTTTACAAGGGGGCAAGGAAACCAGTGGCAGTTTAACTACCGGTGGCAGTAGTGTCTCACTTGGTCCTGGTGACTCTACAGCAATTTAGTGGTTTTTCTTCTTCAGCATTTCATAAGAGTTCCTCTCACATTTTTAGTTCCATTATGTGAAGCATTACATAAACTTCTTTTGCAAGACTGTTGTTTCCTCAGAGCTTTTAAAACAGATTGTAAGAGAAAAACAAAAAAAGCAATCTTGGTGCAGAGGAAGGAGGAGGATGGAAGGATGAGATGGAGGAGGAGGAAAGTTCCCAGGTAACAAGTGACAGGATAGGAGGAAATGGTCTCAGGTTGAGCCAGGGGAGGTTTAGGTTGGACATTCTGGAAAATTTCTGAATGGAATGGGCTGTCCAGCCCTGTCACAGCCCTGGCTGCTCAGGACAGTGGTGGAGTCCCCATCCCTGGAGGGGTCTAACAGATGTGTGGATGTGGCACATGGGGACATAGGGCAGTGCTGGGGAATGGTTGGATGGATGTTCTTGGAGGGCTTTCCCGACCTTAATGATTCCGTGATTCTCTGGTAGTGTGAAACTGCCCTCTTGGCATCATCAGCACTGCCTGTGGTGTCCTGGGCCTGTGGCTTTCCCTGAAGTGTTTTCCCTCAGTTGTCCTTTGCCCTTGGGTTCTGAGCCCAGCTCCTGTTAGAGCAGGAGTTTGCCAAAGCTCTCGGTGCTCCTCTCTTCCTGTGAACATTAATAAGAGTCAGAATTTGGGTTTATTTATAAAACTTCCACAGGAATTTTTTTTAAGTCTTTTTGTTAAACTTCTATTTACTCTTAGCAGGTCTCTGCTTCCAGCCACCCTGTCTTCAGATTTTCCAAACCAGCAATTATTCAGGATTTCATGTCTGGTGTAATATTTCTCTTGCAGGAATAATCAGAAGCCAAAAGTTTGATAGTCTCAACATAAACAGTTAAACATACACTCAGGCTCTAAAATTTAAGAGCTTGATCTTTGTAAGCATGGGTCCGGGCCTGGCAAAGTACTTAAGCATGTGCTTAATCTTAAGCCCCTGGGCAGCACCATTAACTTCAACAGAACTCTCCCTGTATTTAAAGTTAAGCTTGTCCTGAAGGATTCTGCTGAACTGGAGCAGGAAGACTTGGCATCTTGAAGGATAAAGCCATAAAACCAGCCCAGTTTATTAAGGCAGCTCAGCTTCTTCAGTTGTCGTTAGTTTTAAGAGGATTTTGGTACACAGTGATTTTCTTTACTTCTGGGGAATCCACTGTGTTGGCTGCTGCTGTGCAGGTATTCCAGCTGCACTTGGGGAACCTACATTTTGTTATATACTTCAGGAAAAGTTACTTTAAATAAAATGGTGGAGGATTTTCACCTAAATATAATCTCACAGTGCTGGAAATTTGAAGAATTTTCTTCCCTTAAGAGTAGAATCCTGCTTTTTTCTTTCTATGTGTGAAGAGTCGTGATCTAGTCACAGCTTTGAAATTTGTAACCCAAGAGTGGCATTTTACTGTTTGTCAGTTCTTTTGCCTATAATACATTCTGGGTTGCGAGTTCAATTAATTAAAAATAAAAAGTTGCGCTGATGGGGAGGAAATAGATGCAACTCTCCCTTAAGAGTTACAAAAGCCCCATGGGTTTAATAGGATTAAATCCTACTCCTAATAGGGATGGGCACAATATAGAGAGCTCTGGCTCAGCTTCGAGCACTTTTACTTGTGCTGTCCGAGTTTCCTGGGGTGAGGGATGGAGACAGCAGCGGCCAGAGGGTCAGGGCAGGACAGGGACCCCTGGGTGTCTCTCTGAGCCCTCGTGTGGGCTGAATCCATGCTGGGGCAGGACGATGCCTGCAGGCACCAGCATCCTTTGGTCTGCACTGCACCAAGGCGGCTGTGTCCCGGTGAAATGGCTTTTCGAGACCTCGCTGAGTTGCCCCGGAGCGCTGCAGGCACAGCGCGGGCACGGGGCTGCTGCCGGGAGCGGTGACCGTGTCAGCGGGGCTGAGAACGCCGGGCCTGGGGGCGAGCCCCTCCGGGGGACTGTGCTGCCTGTGCTCGGGGGTTTTTCCTCGGGCCGAAGGGAGGGAAGCACTTCGGGAGCTGGGAAAAGCTGGTCGGTAGCACCATCTGCAGGCTGCGAACCAGGGCGGGCGCCGCTCGCTGCGCTCGAGTCCGGCACTCGCCGGGAAAATCAGGGACTAAAGGCACCTGGAAGAAAGGCAGGATCGGGAGGGGCCGTGCCAGTGCTGGCTGTTGAGCATTTTCAGCGGGTGCTCTCACTCCCTGCAGCGGTGCCGTGCCCAGGGAGGAGGGCGACCCGCGGGGCTGGGGCCGGCTACAGGTGGCAGTGCCGCTGTGCCAGGGCTGCTGCCTGGAAATGGAGCTCAGGCACTGCCTGGGACTTGTCACTAAGCCTGTCCCTCTGCCCTGAGCCCGCACATCCCTTCGCTGTCCCAAATGGCTGCCTTTGCTCTCACCTGTGCTTTACTTAAGACTTTTCCCCTGCGAGCTATAGAAACCCTCTGAAGTTCAAACCTTGCTCTTCAAGTCTTCCTTCAGCAAGCGGCCTCGGGGGTATCACGTTGTGAGCTGGAGTAGAACACAACACGAGCATATTGCGGTCAGGAGATGAAGCCGCAGAGTTTCCTCCATCGCTGCTTTGCCCCAGCGAGGCCGGTGGCAGCTCCAGGGTGCGCCTTGGTGCCCCGGCCTCCGCAGCATCCTCGTGCGGGGCACGGCGCATCCCAGAGCCCGGGGCCCTGCGGGGAATGTGAGTGCAGACACTGCAGACAGCACAGAGGGAGCAGCAGCCCCACAGTGACCCTTGGCCCTCTCTCCCCGGCAGCCCTGGGAGCCTTTCCCCTGCCCCAGCTCGGTGCCACCTCCGGCACTGCCGCTGCCCAGCCGCTCGCTCGCCCGGCCCGAGGTTGCTCCAGCTCTCTGCAGCAGATGGCACTCTTTAGTTCTGTTTCAAGCCCTCTCCTTCTGGAAGTTTCTCTGGGAGAATCTGTTTTAAAGGGGCCTCAGCACTTTCCCAGCCCTATTCTCCATGAGGCTCCATGGAAGCTTGTAAAGGCCGCTAGCTCCGGAGGGAGCTGGCGGTGGCAGGCGGGTCCTGCCAGGCCCCAGTGACGTGTTGGCTGCACTTCTGCACAAATTCAACTGGTTTTGTCCTTCTGCTCCTGGATCAGTTACACCAACCCCTCCAGAAAGCCCACTTGGGACCCTGTTCCTCCAGTACGTTTCTGGCTTCTTTAATTCACAGTAGAGAAGGGGAACCCTTCTGTGTTCTTAACCCACCTTTATTTTGTCACTCCCATCCCACCTTGCACATCAGACCTATTTGTAGTGTCTTGGTTACCTGGGGCAATTAGAAAGTGATGACAACAGCTACCACAGCCAGTTTCAGAGCCTTTCTGTGTCATGGAGGGGAGAAAAATAGCAGCTGGAACCTAAATGAGCCATTCCTTTAGGCTGTGGCATTGGTTGCACTTTATCTCTGGGAATAAGGCTTCTATTTAAAACAGAGTCACTGCATGAGAACCTCAGCTGCATGGGATGATGTGAATCCTGTCACACAAACTGCAGGGACACTCAGTGCACTGTCGTCCTCCCTACCCCTCTCCCCGAGAGGCTGCTGACCAGAGCTGTAGGGCAGATGGCACAAAGGACTCACTGAGCTGGGCTGGGCAGGACGGGGGGGACAGTAAAATGTGTCAGTCAGGTACTTGGCTGATGTGGCTGCTGAGCAGAGCAAAGTGAACGGGCGGCACAGAGGGCTGGAAGGGCTGGGCTGCTGCACAGGGAGGGACTGCCGGTGTTCTCTTGCCTTTGTACATGGAGATGTTGTTGTCCTGACCTTGGCACCAAAGCCAGCTTTGTCACAAACCTCAGTACAACAGTTGGTTAGAGCTGGTGCTGAAAACACCAAGGTGGGATTTGATTGCTGTATGAGCCATTCACTGAAGAGCTGGACTTGATCATCCTTGCGGATCAACTCAGAATATTCTGCGATCAGAAAAATGTTGTTTGGAAAGCAGGTGCCAACCCTGGGACTGGGAAAATGTGCTCCACCCCTGTGACACACTGAGCTGTGGCTCTTTGGGTATCACTGTGCCTATTTCTGCCCCATGTTTAATTTTAGAGGTCACCACGTCCAAGGAACCAAAATTTTGCATTAAAAATTAGGTAAATCTGTGTTTGCACATGTTTACAGAGGTTATTTCAGAGAAAATCAGTTTTCCAGCCATTACTTCATATATCTGCCTATAGGAAGAAGAGTTTGACTGATTTCATTGTTCTGGGCTATTTATTTATATGTTTGGCTTTTATTATTGTCCCCTCTTAGATGGGATGCTCTGTTAGTGTTCACTAATTACAGCATGGTTGCTGTTCTGAGCAGGAACTGCTGTCCATGGAAGTACACTACAAGATGTCTCTGCTCCATAAATCAGTCCCAGGATTTTATTAGACTGTTTACGTAACCTTAGTTTATGTGCTATAATTCTTTGCTGTGTTGCTTTGAGTAATTCCCAAAAAGAATGTTTGTTCTTCTTGCTAATAAATTATTTAGTGTGGGAGCTTTGCTTAGGACTTCTTTGCCCTCCATCACTTTCCCTTTCCTCATTTTTTGGGTAGCATTATGAATTTCAGTCATTAAAACCTAACTTGTATTAGTTACTCACACATCATGAGCTGTAATTGTCTTGAAAATGGGAAGGAATCTCTCTGTAGTTAACCTGATTGCATTGATTTTCTTTTTAATGCACCTGAAGAAACTTTGGAAGTATCCAGTCCACCAAACCCTTGGATGGGTTCTTGCATGGAAGGTGGCCTCCTCTTTGGAGACCTTTGAGTGGACCTGCTTTGTTTTGAGCAGGTCACATCTCAATAAGATAACTGGTAATAACTGAATGCAATAAAAATCTGGTGATTTCAGGGGGCAAAAGCACAAGGTGGAGCACAGGCCTCTGAAAGCAATACATCTGCCAGTAACTTCTGAAGGCAGCAGGACTGCTTAGGGGCTTTTGCTGACACGTGTTCCATCAGTTTATAAAACCATAGCCTCTAACATCTGATAAAAATCAAGTGTACTTCTCTTCTGAAGTCATTGCATGGCCACATGCAGAGTGTTTTGACATAAACGCACACGGCTGCAGCACAACAGCTCCATCAGGCTTGGGGGGAGGCTGGAGGCACCTCCCCTGCTCCCAGTGCCCTGCAACACACTGGGATGGTTCCACACCTTTCATCCCTGGCCTGCTGCAGGGCTCCTGTGCAGGCTCTGAGCTGGGGGAGCTCCTGTGCTGACCCCTGCCCAGGGGGGCCGAGGCTCTGCCCCGTGCAGTGCCCCACATTCTGCCTGCCCAGTTCACATCAGCCTGGGGAAACATCAGCTTTTTCCTTACCAACAGTGGGCAACGCCTTCTGGTGAACCAACTGGATTATAAGTCCTTTGAGGTGTTTAAATATGGTATCTTTCCCCATACCACAGAAATAATTAGCATCCTGATTTCTTTGGCTTTATGGAGTTATCTCAGGACTACGTGGCTAAACCACCTCTACCCCACCTATGACCCTATTATTTAATGTTAATTTTCTTACTGTGTCTGCCTGTGTCTTCAGTCACTGCTCCAGTCTGCTTCTCCTCTTTCTTACCTTGCCCCATTCTCCCACAAATACCCTTGTTTTTGTCTATGGGCACCTCTGCTAGAGGCAGCAAATTCCCTCTGTGGTGCCTCTCCGCACTGTGGGCTACAACTTGCTCTTGTTCTCCTTTTGTTTTTCTCCCGTGCCCAATGTGACCACATTTAATCAGGGGTGGCTGAGGCAGGGAAGGGGACAGTGAATGTCTTTGTGACACCGCTGTCCCCAGGCCGAGCCAGCCCTGGTGCACAAGTGGCAGTCCTTCCAGAGCCATCAGGGCTTCCAGGAGCCTGTAACAGATTTCAGGACAGCCTGCTTTCTCTCTCTTTTCTCTCCCCCCACCTCTGTAAACATATGAAAGAAACATGAGAGAGCATTAAACCACAGAAGACAAATCATGGTCAGAATAAATATACTGTTTGCTAGCAAACTTAAAAATACGCTTGTGGATTCTAATAGCTGTAGGCAAGAGTTGGATATTTATTGCAACCAAGGCTTACTGTGGTTTATTATGTTTATAAAACAGTTTAATACTACTTTTCTTTTAAAATGAGTTTTTAATTTAGAATAATTTTTTAGGATTTGTTTCCAGAGTACAGATGGCTGATCGCTGCGGGGGTGCGGGGTGAGAGGGAGAAATGTGCTTGTGGGTGTGTTTTAAAAGCGCTCCCAGATGGAGTGTATTGAATGAAATTTAAACCATTGCCCTGTGAACTACAAGTGTGATAAATATAATCAGTCAATCCCCAGAACCACGGCGGAGGGGGAGCAGATTGATGGGCACGTGGTGGGGAGGGAGGTGGGTCAGGCAGCCTGGCCGCCCGTGCCGGGGCACGGCAGCAGCTCCAGCATGGACTTCTCCCATCTCAACTCCTGATCTGCACCAACGTGCTGACAGCATCCCCCACCTCCTCTGCAACCCCTCCAGTCCCTCGGTTCCTCCCAGCGCACTGAAAAAAGGGAGAATTTGTGCCAAAAAGAAGGCCTGGCTGTTGGAAGTACTGAGCTCTTGGAGCATTTTTCATTTACTCAGTCTTAATTACTTTCTAAGTGTAAGAGTTTACAGATATCATTGTTCTCTTCCAGAGGTTAGTGTAGTCCAGTCTTTTAAAGCCCATAGATTTCCTTAGAAGGATTTGTTTGTACAGCTTCTTTCCGTGTTTAAGGCAAGTAAGCCACACTGAATAAACTTCATAGACTTTTTTGGACAACACAACAGGACAGGTGAAGGAAATGGAATGAATTTTAATTGCTCCAAAGTTCTGAGATCTTCCAGGCTCTGGGAAACAATTTCCAGCTAAAAATGATCTATAAGCCTTGAGGTGTACTGTGGGAAAGTGTGTCTGTGTCCTGACATGGAGATAAATGATGCAGCATTCCCCCTCTGATGGACTGTGGAAGAGGGCATGAGATGGACATTCACAGTCACTTCTCTCATTGCAAACACGTAGCAGCTCAGCCTCCTTGGCTTCCTTCCTGACAACTTCCATCAAAAATAAAGTCATCTCTGCCCTGGCCGAGATAAATGTCTGGCCAGCTCATTTTCCAAAAGGATGTGCTTTGAGCAGGGCTTATTAGACGGGGTGACAGTTTGTTTTTTCATGGCCCATGCAAATTTAAGGCCATATCCACACTTGCAAAATCTGGCATGTTTTCTCTCACATTGTCTTTCCACCACGCTTTCATCATGCCTAATGTCTAGACATAAAATTGCCAGATAGGCTTCCAGACTTCCACACTGCCATTTGGATTAGATATGCTCCAAGCAAGACTTGTTGGTGCTCTCTTGCATGCTGTCATCATGGACAGGAATCGCTGGCACAGTGGCTGCTGCTGCACTGGGCTGCCCATGGCTGCCCGGTTCTGGCTCACCCTGCCTGGCTCTGGCTCCCCCTGCCTGGTTCTGGCACTCCCTGCCTGGTTCTGATGCTCCCTGCCTGGTTCTGGTGCTCCCTGCCCAGTTACAGCTCTCCCTGCCTGCCTCCTGCAGTCCCTGCTCAGCTCCAGAGTTCCCAGCTCCAGCTCCAGCTCTTCCTGCCCATCTCCTGCTCTCCCTGCCCGGTTCTGGTGCTCCCTGCCCATCTCCAGCTCTCCCTCCCCGGCTCCTGCACTTCCTGCCCAGTTCCCATGCCCAGCAGGCGGCTTGCCTGGCAGGCACTGCCTGTGCACACCGTGGAGCTCATTTGTGAGACCCTTTCCAGCAGTTGCCTTTGTTCTGCTCCCACCACGTGGGTGTTTTGGGGAAGGCTCACTCGGAGCAGCGTGTGCCAGCTGGCCAGGGACGAGTGTGCGGCCACCAGTGCTGCTCTGGAGGGCTGGGACCCAGTGCCAGGTGTGCTCAGTCATTTACATCTCTCCATACGTTTTCAGCTGACACTTTGCTGAGAGGATATGGGACATATACAGTGCAGCAAGGATGTGCAGCAGTACTGGTGACTCCACCCTGAGTTGAAATGGACTTTATCAGATGATCTGTGAAAATCTCAGCAGATCAGGGTGAGGGATAACAGCAGGAAATCCCTTGGGATGGGGCTTTGAACAACTGATCTAGTGGAAGGTGTCCCTGCCTATAGCAAGGGGTTGAAGGTAGATGGTCTTGAAGGTGCCTTCCAACCCAAACATGTTATGATTCTATGTAGTTTTCCACAGTGCTGGCCAGCTTTCTGAGCTGGGATGCAGGAGGTTTCCTGGTGTCAGGATTTATTTGGAAAGATTCAGCCAACACTGGTGCAGCAGAAAGGGACCTGGGGGTCCTGGCTGATGGCCAGTGGGATGTGAGCCAGCAGTGCCCTGGAGCCAGGAGGGACATCCCTGTCCTGGGAGCACCAGGCCCAGCAGCACCAGTGGGGCCAGGGAGGGATTGTCCTGCTCTGCCCTGGGCTGGGGCAGCCTCATCTCCAGTGCTGGGGCAGTTTGGGCACCACAGCATAAAAAGGACAATAATCCATTAGAGATCATCTGAAGGAGGCCACAAGGATGGGGAAGGGCCTTGAGGGGAAGCCATGTGAGGAGCAGCTGAGGGCACTTTGTGTGTTCAGCTGGAGGAGACTGAGAGGAGACTGATCCCAGTTACAACTTCCTCATGAGGGGAAGAGGAGGGGCAGCTCTGATCTCTGCTCTGGGGACAGGGACAGGACCCAGGGGATGGCTGGAGCTGTGCCAGGGAGTGTCAGTCTGGAGATCAGGGAAAGGTTCTTCCCCCAGAGGGTGCTGGGCATTGCCCAGGCTCCCCAGGGAATGGGCACGGCCCCGAGGCTTCCAGAGCTCCAGGAGCGTTTGGACAGCGCTGCCAGGCACAGGGTGTGACTCTTGGTTATGTCCTGTGCAGGGTTAAGAGTTGGACTGGATGATCCTTGAGGGTCCCTTCCAACTCAGGGTATTCTATGATTCTGTGGGGGCAGTGAGCAAATGGCTTCTGTTTCAAGTATTTGTTGTTGTTGATAAGTAGAAATGCAGGCTGAAAGCCTAGAAAGAAGCTTCCCCTCTTGTCACAGAGCTGTTATTTGGATTTGTAGAAGGATTTTTGTCACATGAGAGCCAGGGTACTTGGATGACAGAGAGCATCACCGTGGCTGGCATCCTTGTGGGTAACATCATTAATAAGTCTGATTGCATTGTAGGGCTGCATTTTCCTACAGCAAATGCTGTTTTTCACCAGCTCTGTGAATTCCTGGTGTGTGCTAACACTCGTGTATCTGATGCCTGGTGCAGTCACGTTAGGCAGCAGTGAAGTAGCTGTTCTTTAATTACATGGAGGTTTGCTTTTGAGGAGAAGCAAACCTGCCCTCCAGGTGAACATAATCCTTACAACAATAATGGATTTAAACCTGTACAGACCTATAAGCAAACCTTGTAAATGAGCTCAAGATAGGACCTTAATTAGAAGGAGGCATTCTTAGAACTTTATAAGGGGTGTTTGGTCATATGTAAATTAAAAGTGGAATTTAGCATATTTAACAAGTAAAATTGTAAGACATTCAATGCAAAAACAATAAGCTTGTTGTAACTTGACAGTTTCAGCTTGCCTCTGGGTTATTTGGGACTCTAGACAGTTTGTGCATAGAATCTCTGGATTATTATTAGCCTTACTGGTAGTTTCTGTTGGAGCATTCCTGAGTGGGCTCAGTTTTGGTGGTACAAGAAAGCAGTCAGCCCTGCTTGTTCATATTTCATTTAAAAAAACTGCTCGTTGCATTTCACCTCCCTTTTCAAAGGAAGTGTAAATTTTGCTAACCAGTGGTGAAAATTCAGGCTGATATTTGTAGTCCTGTAGACAATCAAACCAAGGTGCAGGATGGCTGCAGAATTTATTCATAAAACAAGTCCTGGAGGCTTAGCTCAAAATTCTAAACCTGATTGTAATTTGCTTTATGAGTCTCAGTTTTTCCCATGTGTAAAATGGAGATTTCTCTCTGGTGAGGGAAGCTTTGATCAAGCCAACACCTTTAAGAGTCCCATAGTGTTCCCCTGCTCTGCATCAAACCCTTCTGTGCTCCTGAGCCAGAGGACACAGCTCCACTCCCTGCCTGCCTCAGATGCAAGCAGCAGGATCTCTCATCTGCCAACAGGTAGAGTTCTTAGGAAAGCAGACCTGCCATATGGAGAACAAGAAGTCAATGTGTTCTCCTAGCAATAAAAGCCTCAGCCTGTTGCCTGCACATCTTGGTCAGCCTTTTGCTTGGTCCTTCCATGTGTTGCCTCTTTGGATACGAATCCTGTCCCTTGTGCTCGCTGTGACTCTTGTAGCTTTCCTGGACCTGATGTAATACACTTTTTTCCCTCTTTTACCATGGTCTTCTGATTTGTCTTCATTTTGTTTTAAACTCTGAAACACTGGTAATGCAATTGTAGAGCTAAATAAACACTGTATTATGTTTGGGGATATTGCTTTCAGGAAAAATGGTCCAGTGCACAAATTGATAGTGGAGTGTATTGCACTTAAGAAAGATAGACTGTGCACTTACTGCTTGCTGGAGAAAACACTGCGGGAATTTCTGGCTCTGTTTCTTTTGTTTTAAGTTTAGTTTTTTTGTCATCTGTTTTTAGAATATGAATGCAGCATGTAAAATATCAACATCCATGGAGACATTGTATTTTGAAAAGCACATGTTGTCATCTCTGTCATTTTCCAGGGCGCTTCCTGCAGGAAATCCTTGAGAAGCCTAAAGCAATCCCATCTTTTTTTTTTTT
>VXAC01004569.1:168671-374488 GCA_013399225.1 Rhipidura dahli | reverse complement strand
TTTTTTTTTTTTTTTGTAAAGGTTATGGTATGTCCTTTTAGGAAAAATCCACAACTGATTTCTTGTGATCTCAGTACCAAGCAAAATGAATAGTAAGGCTTTGCAGTGGCTGCTTTTTATCTTGTCTCTAAAGGGGGGTCAGTGACAAAAGGGAGAAGACAACGACCACTTTCTGTTCTGCCGCCCTTGTTTCTCTCTCCTAACTTTTTCTTCCTTTTTTAGCTGGGTGCCCGTCTGTCTTTTGATTCTAAGGGCCTTGGGAGCAGGAGCTGTGCTTCCTCGAGTGTCTGCAAAGAAACGAGGCATTGTGAGTGCTGCCATGGAGAGACAGCTGAAACCAACCCAGCCCAAGGGAGGGGTCCCTTTCCGTGCTGTGTCACTCAGGTGCACCACTGCCAGCTCAGGGAGCACTTTGAAGGAGATGTGAGGAGAGGGGACAGGTAATGAGAGGGGTTTAAAGACACACAGCTGTGGAGGTAACAGTTCCCTGGATGGAGTTGTACATGGGAAGAGAATACATCCAAGATTTCTACTTCTTCAAGCCTAAGTCTGTACTGCTTGATCAAGGGCTGGATGTGTTATTTGAAGTAGTAGCAGGCTCATAAATCTCCATTTCCTAGTTGCTTTAGGGAGCCATACTTACCTGGTGTAACACCTGGGTAGTGTAAAAGCTGTGCAGCGCTGCCTGGATTGCACTCTCCAGAGAAAATGCTGAACTGTGGGTATTTCTTACCCATGCATGTGGTATTCCAAGCTCCCATCCTGCTCCTTTCCTCTTTCAAGCGGTTCCTGGTCCTTAGCAGGCAAATACAGTCTTGATTCTGATGTGTTTGGCCCCTGAAAAGAAAACCCACAAGTGCTTCCATGAGTTTGGATTGAGCCTTTTCATTAATTCTCATGGAAGTTTTCCTTTCTGAGAAGCCCAGAACTGGGGTCCCAAGAGACCAGAAGTGTAATTCACTCCATGACATCACAAGGTTCTTTGTTAATTTTTAAGGGAGACATTTCCAGTGTCTCTCAGAGGCTTGTGAGCCTGTCCCCCCACTGGAGGTTGGTGAGACTTTTGCTTACAGATTGTATCTTCCTCCCAAAGAAGGTTACCATTTATATTGCACCCCATGGTTCTTGGGGAGGAAGCACTGCAAACTCTCCAACTTGAACAGCAGGAGAGCTAGAACAATTTGACTGGTGGTCAAAAGGAGTCACAAAGTCATTTTGCACTCACAAAAAGGGAGCTGTCTCTGCCTGCCCACCTGGAGCTTCGGCATCTCAAGCATTGCTGCACTGCCCAAGGTTAAATAAACTGTTCTTCATGGTGGTTTTAAGTCCTTCATCCTCCCTTCATGGCATCCCAAAAAAAAAAAAATCATTAAAATACAGCGTGGAAATTTGCAGAGTGTCTTCTGTGCTGGCAGCTCTCTCTGGTTATCAGCTGGTTTTGCCTTTGCCCGCTGCAGGCAGAGGCAGCTCAGCCAAGTGCCCCACACAGCTCCAGTGGTTGTGTTGTTGGAGCTGCAGTGGTCCAAGGAAACAGCGGGGCAAGGGCTGGAAGGAGAGATAATATCTTGTGCTGGAATGATTCAGACCTGGTTTTTATCATGTCTCTTTTCACTGGTGCTTGTGGCTGGCACAGAGCTGCCAGCAAAGCCGGGCTCTGTGCACCAGGAATCGCCGCCTCTCCCTTGTGCCGGGCTTCCCTTGAATGGGGAACAGCCCTTGGAGCTCCAGAGCCCTCTCCCAATCAGGGGAACTTTATGGAAGCTAAATGCCTGTGAATGTTCAGGATGTAATGCTCTTAATGTCTGTTTCTTTTGAGGAGGTTCCATTACAGCCTCTAATGGGTAAGAGAAAACCACTTGAGTAGAAATGCATGTTTTTATCATTAACTTCTGTGGCCAAGATTGCTTTTCTAGAAGAACTAGGTTTACTTCCATGTCTTTTTCTTTCTTCCTCTCATTTTCTGTCAGAATTCACTATGTTCACCCTCACTGTGGCTTTATTATCTCACTGCCAAAATAAAAATCATACTGATGCTAACTTACTTCCTGGTGGTTGTGGTGACACATCTGTGATGTTTAGAGGTTTGCATTCCTGCCCTCCCTCTGAGCTCCCTCTCCCCTCAAGGGTGTCCGTGCCAAAGAACGAGGTCTTTGCCTATGGCACTTGTCGTTGAACCTTCAGATCAACCAGTTAATATTCAAAACATTTTCTGTTTAAATTAAAAACTTACTTCTCCTTTATCTCCCTGTTCCCCACAAAAATCTCAGGCTCAACCTCTTATGCTTCAAATCTAAACCCAAGGGTAAATGATCTTTACTGTAAGAAACTAATCAGATGGAGGAATTTACTTAATAGAGAAATTTTTTGAAATGGATCTCTTCGATAATAAAAAGTGAGAGCCTCAAAACACTTTTGTGCTTTTTGAAGTCTTAGCAGAAGGTATCAATAGACATCTTCTGCGGTAAGGATTTAGCCTGAATTTATTGAAATCCATCTATTAGGCCTGAGTCTGTTGACTTCTGGGGGCAGCTGGTCCCCCTGTATTATTTATGACTCTTTGAACATCTCAGATACTGTCTCAGATTCACGGAACAGAATTATGTTTTGGCAAGTGTCCCATGTTTATGCTGCTCATATGCCCTGTATTTATATACTGTGTAACTCTGGAGAAGTGCTGTCTGCTGAATTGCTGGGTTAATGCAGTGCAGTGTCACTGCAGGAGGGTATTTCCTCCGTGGATACAATCTAGAAAATCCCTGAGGATTGTTTAAGGATGGCTCTCTATATTTCCTTTTAAAGGCTTTAAAAAGGAGATTACATACTGAGCAGCATTAGGTAAACTGGAAGGGAGAACTGAACATTTCAAAATGTTTAAACTTTGTTTCTTAATGTAGTGTTCAGGGGCAAATTGCTTTTGTTTTACCTCTTAGTCTTTTTTCAGTCCTTCCTCTCCTACCTGCTCTTTTTCACCTGCCCTGTACTCAGCAGCAGTGAAGGGGGACATAAGAGAATACAAAGGGATTAGAAAAGTTAAGTTAACCCTAATTCTAAAAGTTCTAATTTTGAAAAAAAAAGGAAAATTTTGTGAACATAAAGTTACTCCAGCTTAGAAGGCCAAGAACAGGATGGGCTCTGCTTGGGGGGACTGTGGAGTGGGGGGAAAGCAAAATGCAGATGAAATAATGTACTTTGCTTTCTTTTCATTACTCTTTTTATGTGTTTTTTCCCTCCCCATCCACTTCCTCCAGTGAAAGACCATTTCTTCATCAGGAATTTCTCCATACCTTCTTGAGGAGTAGCAGTATTTTTCTCCATCCCTCTAATCCACTTCCCCCCTCTGCCTGTATTTCACACCTCTGAGAAAATCCAGAGGTGTGGATTCATTCCCCACTTCTCGTCAGCTGTGTCACCAGGGAATGGGGCTGAGGGCTGCTGTGCACCAGGGGACAGAGCCTCTCTGCAGCTCTGCCCCCTGATCCCAAAGCACTTCAGTCCCACACTTCCAGGCTTCCCATTGCCAGGCTCTGGGCACTGTGTCACCAGGAGATTCCACAGCCCGCTCAGGCCATTAACATCCCTCTTTCAGGGTTTCCATTGTCTCTCAGCTCTTGAAAAGGCTGTAGTGCACTGCTGGAATGTCAGCAGAAGGTTTTAATTTGGGGGTCATAATGGGAAATATGTCTACAGAGCATTGCCCAGAAAAGGGTTAATGTGACAGACCCAGACTTCTGATGGAGTAAAGCAGGAAAAACTATTTCCATCACGGTAAATAAAAGTGCATTAAAAAGACATTTAGTCATGGGAATAAAAGCTAAAGAAACACATGCTACATTGGGATGGTTTATATTAGTGTCATTAACTCCTATGTTTTGGAATAACTCCCAGATGAAGGATTATGCTGAAAGTAGGAATTAATGGCACTAATGTAAGCCATTCCGTGGAGTGTGCATTTCTACCTTTGATTTCCAGGCCCACAGTGAGCAGTTGGTAATGCAGTAGAGCTGTTGGACAGAGCACAATTAAAGTTAGCATGAGCAAGCCTTGCTTTGGGCCAAGGGAGCTTTATCCTGTGGAATTGAGACAGCTGGGAGGAGGATGGAAAATCGTTAAGTAACCTCGTGTAACCTGCTGTTAAAGTCCCGAGCTTCTCAGAAACCAGGCACCTTGGTGCAGGGAAGAACACAGTGTGGAGCAGCCTGCAGCCCTCAGCAGTGATGGAAAAGGCCTTTCCCAAAATTCTTATGGTGTGTGCAGCTTGAAATGCAGCCTTTCCTTTTGCTTCCAGGGAAACCTTTCAAGCATAGGAGCACGATTTGCTGTGGTGGAGCACGGCTGAACTCCCTGGTGAGTGCAGAGGGAGCAGTAGCAGTTGGCTCCTTCCACTGCCAGAGCTGCTCTTTGGGGAGTTTTAGACCAATAAATGTGAATTTCACCGGAGAAATGACCTGTAGGACATCAGTAAGTGACTCAAGAATAGATGATTTTTTTTTCCATTATTTTTTTTAATCTCTTCACTCAATTCAGTGTTTATTTTATCCCTGTTTAGGATGTTTAGGATGTTTAAAAGTATGTGAGCACTTCAGAAAGAGAACTACAAGAACTACATCCATCCTTGTGAAAACCCCGTCTCTAATGTTTCTATTTGCTATAATATCCTGCATGTCTGCTTGAATAACCCTTTAGGAACTGTCACCTCTTGAGCCTGTAGTCCCAAATACTGATGGTTCTGCCTTGCTGCCAGCAGCCTCCCAGGTCCATGAGGGTGTGTGGACTTGAGCATTAATTATTTCTTTGTTTAAAACAAGATTGTAAGTAGTGATTCAGTTGGTTTGGATGTGTAAAAAAACACAGCAATACTTTTTTTAAATCCCAGCAGAGTATCCAAGTTCTTTCTGGTAGTACTATGAAAAGTTTAAGGGAATAGAAGACATGTGCTCATGGCTGTGTTACTCTTTTAAAAGTTGAGGTTTTGATTATATAGGGATACACAAAAAAGCACAGACCCTTAATTTTTATGAATGTGCTAGCTTTAACATTGAACCTGAGACATTTTTATTTTAACCAACTGTGGTATTTCTTGGTTCATACCTAGTTTGAGATAAATCCAGCTTTGGTTCTTTCCCTTGTCCTTCCTGGAAGCTGAGGTACATACACATGCCGGTGCTCTGGAGGAGCCTCCTTAGATTTTGTCATTATTGTCCAATGTCTGTAGAGGTATTAATGCAGATGCATTAAAAATAGATCTTCTTTAATCTTTGTAGACCTTTACAAGTCTCATGGCCTGTAAAACCTCTCCCACGAGGACTGCAGTGTCAGTGGTGAACCTGCACATGTCAGTACTGACTCCTTTCCTCTTCTTTTTTCCTCATCCATTTGAATAAAAGGGAATTGTAAAAGAATCCTCTTCCAGCATTACAGCTGTATGTATTTTAATTTGGTGGTCTCTCTGCTTACTAGAAGTGTATGTGAAACTGTGAAATTCTGTGTTTTGATTAACTTCTAAGGCCTAACTGAACTTTGAAATGGGAACTAACTTTACTGAAAACAGAAAGCTTCTTAGTTTCTGGACTAATCCTGGAATTACACACTGGATTTGCTTCATGGAAATAAGTGTGCTTAAAACATTACCTCTGCTAAGTAGGTTTGCATTGTTTGAAGAGGCCCAGGAACAATAACTGACTTTAACCCTTGCCATCTGTGGCTGCCTTTGTCCCTGAGCAGGGCATTGGGGTCAGTGGAGCTGTGGGTCTCAGGCAGGTGTGCTCCCCACCCACCTGGGGACTTTCACATTGCCTTTGCTCAGACCCCACAGTTCTGTGTAAGGAGATTAAATTAATTACAAGGTGACTTCAAAAGCCTGCAGCCTCTGGAGTGTGGCAGTGCTGGTTGCTGTGGCTCCATGACGAGCTGGCCGGTGTAGGATGGGCTGAGATTGTGTCCAAAGCCCTTCCCAGCCCTGTGCACTCACCAGGCCTGTGCCCCTGAGGTGTGTGGGGGTGCTGGGGACAGTCACAGCATCCATTTGCTGTCTCTCAGCTGTGGATGCAGACCTTGGAGAGGGGTGCATCCCTGGGGAGCACCCCTGGGATGGTGTTTTGGGCTGGAGGTCTGTCAGAGGGCAGTGGGGACCACAGTGACCCGGGAGCTGATGGGGCTGCCCCAGCCTCTCCTCCTGCTGGTCCTTGGGATGGTCCTGTAAGGTTGCAGAAAGGCCTGGGAAGCCTTTTGCTTCATGCAGAGGCTGGGACACGTTTGGGCAGGGAGCTCCTCCTTGGTGTGGGCACTGCTGAGACACATGAAGGGAATAATAATCCTACACTGAGGTGGTTCTGCTCAGGGGACACGGACTTGACTTTATCTCTGGTTTAGGTTCAGTCTGTCCGCAGAGGCCTTCTTTTCTCTGCCTCATTACCCCATTTGTGAAGCACCTATAAATTCTGCTTTTCCTGGCTGGGATTTTGTGCTGTTTAATTCCTTTATGCCTGTGGTGGCCTCGGATAGTGCAGTGAGGGGTCCATGTAGGTTCAATAAATAAATTATGAACATGATTATTTCTCTTCTGTTGCATATTTACAAGGCTGTGTTCTCTTCTGCACCATATTTAGTGCGGAATTTGTAGTGCATTATGTTGCAGCAGCTTTTCTAGTGGCTTCAGAAAGGTCAGGGTGATTTAATTTTTTCACTGTGTCCTTTATGTATGTTTAGCTCTGAATTTGAGATAAAACTGGCTTTGCTGAGTTGTGACTAAATGCCAAAAAAAATATGTTCAGTTCTAAATTCAGCTTCACTTGTCCCCCTTAAACACGTAATTCTTCACAAGTATCTCAGAGGTCTTTTCCAACCGTAATGATTCCATGATTCTTCACAAGTGAATTTAGAGGCAAGCAGTTCACTTTGGGATGATTGTACACTACAGCCATAGCCCATCCTCCCCCTCATGTCTGTCATCCTGCAGAAAATGGCTTTGGTTTTTGTTGTTGTTGCTTTATGATTTAATGTTGAAGTTTCCCATCCATTTCTCAGTGTCAATACCCTCCCCTGCCATTAAGCACTCAAGAGAGGGAAGGAAGGATGGAACATATATCTACAATTTCAGGACACCTTGTGTAGATACTGACATTTACCACCATGCCCTCAAAAAGCAGAGATTTGAGCTCTGCCTGTACAGCTCTTGCCAGGCATGCTTGGCTCGAGCCACGAAGAGTTCTGAACATCTTCAATATTTATGCTTCACAAGGCAGTTATCCTCAGTTATCCTTTTAGCAAGTCCCATTTCTCCGTGTTCTGTCATGGGCTCATTTATACCAGGCTGATTTAGTGCTAACTGGGGAGATTAGATTGCCCTGCTTGATGCTGTCAGCTAAAACTGAGTCAGTGTCTGTATACTGTGGCCCAATTGCTCAAAGCACCTTACCCTTTTCTGTATTGCTCATTCTATTAGCTACAAAAGCCTTTCTCACCCGGCTTTTGTGCCGGGGTCAATTAGCTCCTGAAATAGCTCATATAACACAAATAATCATGGCAGTGCTAATCCTTTGGGCCAGCTCCACACAATGGCCACTTCTGGCCCCGAGGACAAAGAGGGCTGTTTATCTTCCCTGCACACAGGCTCCAGGACTTTGCCCAGTCATTTGCAGAAGAATTTATTATCCCCGAGGTCAGAGGTGGTTTGCATTGGAGGAGATTTTCTACCTTGCCACCATATGGGACGTCCTTGTCTTATTCCTGTAGGATCAGGCGGCGCTCCAGGTGAATTGGATCACAAATAGACACGTTCAAGTAATGCTATCTTAGGTAAACACCGACCTGAAAGACATTTAGACTAACACAGCACATTTAATGGTCCTCCTGGTGTCAGCAGAGAGGATTCCAACAGGAGTGATGCCTCCTCCAGCCTGGAGCTCCCAGTCACAGCAGTCACAGCAAAGGGTTTCACAAAGGACAAAGCCTCCAGACAGGGGTGGAGTCTGGCTGGACTGGATCATGCCCGAGCTCCTACACTCAAAATAACTTGATCTTTGTCTTTTTTGCTCCTAACACCTTGGAAGAAAGAAAAGAGTTGCTAGAATCAATTAATAGTAAGAATTTGCTCTGTGTCCAGAGAAGGAAAAAAGTTGCCCCCAGCCTAGGATCCTGCAAGTTGAAACTAGCTTTGACTTGCATGTTTAGATTTGAGTATTTTAATCCTTTAGAAGGAGACAGGAGTGGAAATGCTGACAAAGTTACCCTGCAGTTAACCTGGAAACCTTAACACTGCACTTAACCTTCCTGGGCAGACATGATCCACATTTGATAAAGCATGAAAAGTATGATGAGCTGCTCACCAGACAGGAATGAAGAGGTGTTGACTTCCTTCATCTTAAATATTTCTGCTGGCCTTTTAGCACCGTAATTGGCATGCAGAAGGGAACATCATATCCAGATAAACCCTATTGCTCTTTCCTTCACAGGAAAAGCTCTGGTTCCTCTAGAGGTGTTAGCATGCCTGTAGGACAGGAGAGGGATGATTTATAGGCCTGAGCCATGAAAACAGCACTTCCCACTGAGCACTTTCCAGGCTCACATCCCTGTTCACTTCCCCAATTGTTCATTTGTTTTTCCTTGTGGTTGGTCTTTCTCCAAAAGAATTATTTGTTTTCTCACTGCATGAGACACAGTCTACCATCAGTTCTGGTGCAGAGGGTTTATATTTCTCTTGCATTTTTGGGTTTGTTGAGTTTCCAAAGTTTTTTTCTACCTCATACCCCCAGGAAACCTCGTGCTTCTCTAGCAGTTGTTGCTGTTGCACTGTTGTGGCCTGCAGCTCATGATTTCCTGAGTGCTGAGCTTGCTGTAGGATTTCTCAAGGATGGGATCACCCCAGCACTGTGGCTGCAGACCCGGTGTGTGCTGGAGCTTCTGGAGCCAGGGGCTGCAGCAGATCAGTGGGGTCATGAGGAGAGAAGTGTGATGGCTTTTAAAAAGTTCCCTTCCATTGTTAGTCAGTGTTAGCCAATTACAGCCCATCCTTGCTCAGAGTCTGGATGAGGCTTGTGTTGCCTCCTCTGTCTCTGCAGTCCCTCTTACCTTCTCAGAGTACTGTGTGAATTTGTCCCAATGACTTTTATTTCCATAGTTCCTTTCCCTGTGCTTTCCCCAGTCTAGTTTTGCCAGACTTTTTTCTCTCCTTGCCGATGAGAAGAAAAATCACAGTAACTTTTCCTGCTCGTATAAACACTTTGAGATGAAAGTGGATGAGAAGAGAACATGGCAAGTGAGTTGTACCCACAGTGTAACAACCATTACACCAATTGCTTTAGTTTAGTTCACTCCTGGTAATAAGATCTGCTAAACTTCCAAGGCTCAGCATCAAGGGAGCTATCTTTTAAAAGAATAACAAGAAGATATGTTTTAAAATATCTCCTTCAGACTTGGATAAATCTAAGGGTAGATGACATGTAAGCCTCTAGGGACTCAACTTTCTGAAGCAAGTTGGATGAGCTTCCCTAGCTACTTTTTCATTAAAGAGGAGTGTATAGTGCATGTTCAGAGTACATTAATGACTACATCATCAGTAATAAATTAGGTTAAGAGCTGTATGTGATGCTATCAGATCGTTGTAGCCGTACTGCTTTCATTCTCTATTTTTAAATGACTCTGGAGTCGTATGTAGAGAAAGTCAAAAGTCTCTGAGGCCAGAGAGGGGAAAAAATGACTGGGAGAGAACAGCAGTAACCTTCTGGAGAGAAGAAATAAAGCTTCACGGTTTTTATTTGTCTCTTACCCGATTTTTGTGTATTATATCTGCATCTGAACTTCAGTGTGAGGAGGAATGTGTCCCTGAGAAACAGAAAGAACGCTCAGTGGAGTTAGCTGAGCTCCTACAGTGCAGTGTAAAATGGGCATTTAGGAAGCAGCAGGAGCAGGAGGGCAGGTGTGCACTGAAATGTGGCTTCCCTTCCATGACCTGCAGGCAAAATCTACTCAGAGCTGACCCAGGCAGAGCTCGGCTGGGTTTGAGACGTGCTGGGTTTGTTCTGTTCTGAATCTGCCCTCCCCTTCGCTGC
This sequence comes from Rhipidura dahli, assembly GCA_013399225.1. Classification (NCBI taxonomy): domain Eukaryota; kingdom Metazoa; phylum Chordata; class Aves; order Passeriformes; family Rhipiduridae; genus Rhipidura; species Rhipidura dahli. The sequence continues at coordinate 364,442 of VXAC01004569.1, read as the reverse complement.
CACCGCGCTGTCCTGGGAACTCAGGGCTGTCCCCAGGCTGGCTGGGTTTATCTGCTGGGTCACATCTCAGTGCAGCTCCTGTCCTGCAGCCTTTGCTCAGCAGTCATGTGGGAACAGCCAAGCCTCCATCTAATCATTTAGAAAATCAGCTGAATTCAGTGGCTAAAAAGATTACTTTGGTCCGAAATAGATCCTTCCCACATGCCCTTCTCCAGTGCTTGTCCAGCTGGTTGAGTTGGCCAGTAGTCAAGTGTGTTAGAGAACAAAATCCTACATTAGAACACTGACCTTTTCTTTATTAGACATCTAATTTTATCCCAAGAGTTGGGGCAGTTTTTCTTTAGGAAATGTGCTTCCTCATCTGTTTTTGTGTATTTCAAAAGATGTTGCTACAGAGTTCCCATCTCCATTTATTCTCTTTTACCATAAAAAGACCCCAGTTTCCCTTGGACAGAAGATGATTTCATTGATAGCCTTTAAAGGTTTCTGACATAATCCCATGTACTGGGTTATTTTTTTTTTTCTGTTTCATTCCAGGACCAGTGTTCCATGCACAGATAAAAAGCCCTGCTGGTAAATTATTTCAGCTCTCAAACATTCACCCAGGGGAGCCACCACTGGCATAGGTGAACTGGGTTGCTTTTTTTGGATCAGAAAAGTTCTTTAATTATTATAAGTAACTGACTGAATAAATGCATATTTTAAGCAGAATTAGCTGTTTGGTTTACTTTTTGTAGTGAAAGAGGGTAAAAATACAGATTTTGAGCATTATAGTGTATTTTTATCCCGGCTTAGATCACTGAGAGTGGTGTGTAAACAGTGCCCCAATTATTTCCAAATAACACAGCATCGTCCTGCCACCTGTTTAAACAGAAGTTCACAACTGACAGTCATACCCTAGAAGAGGCTCTCTTCTAGGACATATTTGTTGTCCAGAGTTTAGAGTGTGAAATCACATTCCCATGGGGTTTTGTGTCCAGTTGTGCCTCTGGCTCTGTTTTGTGTGTCCATTTATTCCCTATAAATTGGTGTGCATCACCTGCCTGTCTCCCAGGAATGTAGTAAAACATGGTGTTTGCAAAGCTGTTTGGTTAAAGAGATTATTCCCAATAAAAGCTGGTTCTAAACATCTGAAAAAACTGGCCAACTTTCAGATCCCAGATGGACACCGATGGCTTGTGTCCATAATGGCTACTGACAGCAGGAATTGGGGCAGGATTTTCATAAGGGCTAAAACGTGGGAGGTTTCCTCCTCTGCCTTCAATTTGGGTTCTGACCTGTAAATCGCTGCATTTTTGTGAAGCCTGAGCTCTTCCTTGGCACACAGCTGTAAAACAAGTTATTGAAGGGTGAGGTGGCCCGTGGGTTTAGAAAAGCAGGAGTTTCTCTGTGGTTGTTGACTGTGGCACAGCTGTACAGAACAAATCCAGGCTGTCCCCGCTTGCCCCACCAGGTGCCTCGTGGCGTGGCAGGGTAAGGGTGGGTGACTGGAATCCTCTGGAGCAGAGGATTCCCATAAAACCTACACACTCATTCCCAATGTTTAGAAGTGGAGAGGGTTTTTTCATTCTGTAGAGACCCTCCTGGTCAGTGTTTCCAACTGCCTCAACAGCCCCATGAGCTTTAGTCCCACCAGCACTTCCTCGGATTTGCAGCAGACTGCCTTTGTCTTCTGCTAACACCATAATGCCAGTTGATGTAGTTCCTCCCAGTACTTTTTAGAACAGCTCACAAATGAGGGAAAAGAGTTGTGAGTGTTCTCAGAGAGCTGATTCGGGCTGGCAGGTGGTTCCCTGCCACGCTCGGTCCCCGCACCCTCCTCGTGTCCCTGGGCTGCCACAGAGCCTGGTGCTGGCACATTACAGCACTGAGCTCATCATCTGTGATTTATTTGAACCCGTGTATCCAGCCTGCTGAGCCTTCCTGGGCCGGCATCAATCCTGGCACATTGCAATTCCTCAGAACCTGCAGCCCATCCGACGGTTTGATTTGCCAGGAGTTTAGCTGGAGGCGCTTAGACAAAAAAGAAATATTGTGGCTGGGGAAGCATTTAAGTTAGAGGAGGCAGCCAGGGCTGTTTTATTACTTAGACCTCTGTCACCTGTGATGACCCATGAGAGTGGGGAATATTGATCGCTTGTCACTCACGGTGTTCAGGAGATTGCATTGACAAAGCTTGTCAGGCCTCTAATAGTGGGGTGAGTGGCCTTGGCTGCCCCCCCGGGAGGGCTCGGCATTGCCTGGTACGTGGCAGCCTCAACTCCCACGGAATTGGGAGTGAGCGTTGACAGAAGGGAGGGAATCACTTTGTAGTTACACACGCCCTTTCCTGCTCTGTGCTTTGTTTTGGGTTTAATTTCCTTTACTCATCGCCCTGCTGTCCCCATCAGCTGCGCTGCTTTCGCTGAGACAGGGAAATTGGGTTGGTGTTCGCCTCTTCCGTCACCGTCTCCAGTCCTGGCATGAACACGGGAGGTCTTGGAGAAGCTGTCTGGTCCCTCAGTCCTAGAGTATATTGCAGCATGCTCTTACAAACAGGATAGAGAGAGAGATACAGAGCCAGAGCTGAGCCTGATACCTGCAGCACTTAAAAATACAGTTATCAATCACTGTGGAGTGAAGGTTAGTGAACCGTAGCAGATTTGTGTTTATCCTCGGATCTCTGTCATTGCCACCAGCTCTTGTTACAAAGATAGAAACAAAGAGTGGCGGATTTATCTCGCTTTGACTTTATCTTCCCTGGCATCTTGGTGTAGGATTAGGACTGACTATTAAATATAAATTTTATTTATATATATCTGTATGTATATATACTCATTTATGTGTATACTGGGGGAAGGAAGAGGAGATGCCCATGGCAGCTGGACTGGATGACTTTGTCTGTCCCATCTAAATGCAAGATTTTCTCTATTCTGAGCTGTTCTTGAATGTGCAGTTTATCTGCACGCAGAAGGGTACTGACACGGCCTAAGTGTTCAGATGCATCTGAGGCCATTCTTGGTATTTCCAACCTCTTTGTAGTTTAAGCCTTCAGTCAGAAAATTGGCAGTGTGGGGGCCTCAGAGAATGCAGGAAAGGCAGCTGGATTTCCTGAGGACAGGTCCATCTCACACCTCAGATCCGGCTTCTGGCTGCCTGGCTGCCTGGAATGGCAGTGTGGGCTCCTCTGGCTCCAGGTAGTGTGAGGCAGCAAGGAATCGAGCTTTATTCATGAAGTCTCTTAGGCAAACAAGGAGTCAGTTTGAGCAAATAATTGTTAAACGTTTGAGGTACACGTGTTCTCCCCATGTCTTCCTTTTTGCTTGTTTTTAACTGTTTTTCCCCAATTCACTCACTGCTGTCTGTTGTTTGAGGTAGCAGAAAAGGTGGCATCTAAAATATGTAATTCTCACCAGTTTTTTCAAGGGATTGTGGTCAATAGAGTGTAAGAAATGCATTCTGTGTAGAAACGGAACAAGAGAACAGCTGATAGCATTGCATATAATTTTTAGCTAAGCTGCAATGTCTGTCCATTGAGAAAGGCCCCAGCTGGAGCTTAGCAGCACAGCTGAACGTTTTAAAGAGAAAGAGAAAATCAGGGCTGTGGGGTTTTTGCATGCCTCCTCTCAAGGCTTTGTGACCAAATGTTCTGCTTTGCTTCTAGTAATTTTCTCTGATCCTTACAGAGGGAGTGTGAACAATAGTAAATAACTTGTGTCTCCTTGCAGTGGGTTGTTCATGGAGTTGGGAAGCAGTGTGAGAAGTCTCAGATGAGATGTAGCAACCCATGTTGAATGGTGGTGCACTTAAATGGAAAATCAGGATCGTGTCAAAACCCAGTGTGTATTTCTAAACCCCCTGTGGGAACTGGATCTGCTTCTTTCCCACAGTGCCCAGACCCTCCCTGTGCACCAGGCTGACAACAAGTGAGCAAAGCTGATGCTCAGCTCATGAAGCACTTGTCTTCTCCCACCCACACATCCAATTACACAGCTGCTCACCATTCCTTCTCCTCCACAGCCATGGGACTGGACACCCTGTCACCCTCAGAGCTTCTCAGCATCCTGCTGTCCAGCCATTCAAACCACCAATAGTGTGGATTCAAAGGTGCCCTGCTTGGCTTTGTAGAAGTTAAGGATGGCATTTCTGCATCTAAACAGCAAAAATTAAACTTGGCAGGAGAAATAAATGCCGTGGTAATTAGGCAGGTTTGTGGACATGCTGATCCTGCAGAGCATCGAAATACACTCACAAAAGGGAGTGTAGTTACTGAACTGAACCTCTGCTGAAATGTTTCTCAGTGCCACTACCCAGGAATTTTCTGCGGGAAGAGGGGAGCTGGACACCAGGCTCCAGGGAGAGCTTGCTGCCAATATATTCCCTTCTTGCTATCCCCAGGCACCAGGAACTTCAGCTCTGCCTCAGGGTTAAGAATAAGAGCTGCTTTTTGCATCTACTGACCAGCTCTCATATTCTTTCAATCTTCTGTGAGGAAAAAAGCCTTCCAGCTGTAGGAAATGTGTGTTGTGTGGGGCTTGGCTGCCTCTGCCTGCCTGGGCATGGTGGCTGCTAGAAAGACGAAAATAATTACCTGTGTGACTTTGTCCCCAACTGAAACCCAACTCCAGCAAACAGATGCCCGGCATGTTAATTCACTGTATCACATTGAGCCTTGAGTTTGAGTTCTCTCTGAAAGGTTTTATAATTCATATAACCTGAAATAATTTACACCTAATTAGATTTTGTCAACTGAATAATTCTGTCTCACGCTGCTTCCGCAGAATAATTTAAGCAACTCCTCAAAATAGTTGTAAATGTCACGTTAATTTTGTTGACATGAGCAACTTGTAGGAAAGTCAACCAAACATATGATGGGCTTTTCACACTGAGCACAGCCCAGGGACAGACATCTGCTCTCTGATACCCTGCAAAGGCTGTGAGACCAGAGTTTGTGATAAGGTGAAAGCCGTTATGTCAGAGGTCTCGAGATAGTTCATATCCCTGGGATAATCCAGTGCTGCAGCTGCTTTTGGCTGCTGGAGAGTTGATGTACCTGGCAGAGCCCTTGGTTTCCTTTCTCACTGCCCAGAGTGTGTTTTGCAGCCTGGCCCGCTGAGAGAGCCCTGGGGGTACCTGTATACAGGTCTGCAACAATGACCTTGGGCAGTCCTGCCCCACAGCTGCCTGGCACTAGGGCAGGATCAAAACCCACTGGCACATGCCACCATCAGCACTGTTTCAGACAGAGGGGTTTGCAGAGGCCTTTGGAAGTCGGTGTGCTTGGAGTGCTTCAGGTCGGCACAGTGGCCTTGGTGCAGGGAAGGAATGGCTGAAATCAAAGCTGTGAAAACATGAACTGTCCAGTGCTGCCACCCCCAGTGCCTTCCCAAAGGCATCACTCCTCCAGCCTGTCAGATCTGGCCCAATTCCTGCCCAAAGGCAGCTTGGGGTGGTGCTCTGTCCAGCTGGAATGTGTACCAGGGGTGAAGGAGAGATCATTCAGTGGGAGCAGGTAATTGGATTTGCTGCCACGAGATATTAATTTTATGCTTCTCCTATTAAAAAGTAAAACAAAATTCAAACATACACAATGGCATGCACTCAGATGTGCTTGTAAAACAGAAGGTAAGAATTATCTGGAATTATATTTGTTACGTGGTTACTTCTTTTATTAAACTACTTGAAAGTGTGTTGCTTGGTAATGAAGGGCACGGGTTAGTCCTGCACTGGATTGTTCTGGGCTGAATCAACATGGTCTATTTGCCATATTCAAATTAGGGTAGATAATGAACGTGAAAGTGAAGGATTCAAGATGTTGTAATAGCTTCTGGAAAGGGATTAAATGTTTCAAAAAATTTAAAGCAACTGCGATAAAACATACCTTCTGTGATTTCTGTAAAGTGCCATGCAGACTTCCTTTCATACCTGTGACATTGGAAATTTGGCTCCTATCCTATTTTTTTTCTTTTGAAGGCAATAAGTAATGTATATTTACAGCTAAATTATTGATACAGAATGGCGGGGAGGTTTCACAGTGCCACTGCCTTGGCCTCTGCTGCATTTTTCATGTTCCCTGGTAGGGCAGCCTGTTTGTTTTACTGCTGCCCACAGCTGTGGAGTAATGTGCCATAATGCCAATATTTCCTTATTTTTAAGAAAGAATGGATGTGCTGTAATGAAGGATCCAAGGAAAACGACAGATCCAAGGGCTAGATTACATTTATTTGGAAAGTAGTGATGTGTGCTTGGGGAGGCAAATCCAGATCTCATTTACTAAATGGCAAAATACCTGGTGTGGTCTGCAAAATAAAGGGCAGCATGTTTGGAGAGACCCTGGCCTGTTAGATAGCAGAAGGATGAGGTGGAGGGTGCACAAGGTTTGGTTCAAACCTGGTTTGAGCCAGGTTTTATTTGCCTTCATCCAATGCAAGCAGGGAAAGCATCCACATTTCAGTGTATATGTAAATAAAACTTTGCAAACAGATTTGAAGATAGGCAATACTCAAAGTTCTGCCCTCTTTACCAGGAGAGTTCTGGGTTGCCCCAAATTATCTTTCAGCACTTGAGTTCTGCTGCCTTTACAGAGATGCTGAGAATTCCTCTAACTGATGCCATAGCTGGAAAGCCAGCAGGGCATCCGGGCAGTTGCTGGGGCAGAACCACACTGCTCTGTCTCCCTGGAAGAACAGCAGAATTCCATTTCTCCTGGGAGGAGATTATTTTAGACACAAAACCAATGCAGGCTAAACCCCCCACCCCTTTGATCACACAGTCTGATGTTTTACATCCATTGCCTGGAGGAGATTTATGTCCATTAACTCGTGTTGGAAATAAAACCTCTCTCATAGAATGTCTTCGTTATTGATTTATAGCCTTCCAGGTAGTGCAAGACTTACTGTGGCTGGATACAAACTGTTCTAAGGGTTGGTTTTTGGATTTTTTTTTTTTTCCTTCTCCTTCTAATAGTAACACTTTATTTTCCTTTTGTATTTCTTTCACCTCTCAACTCCAGCCTCAGGTCCCCTTAGAGGTGCCTGGGACAATGACTGTCGGCATCTCATGTAATTCACATTTTTAGAGCCTCATTCCATTGGCAGCAGTCCCAACCTGGACTGAGAGAGATGCAGATATGATGCTCTGGTGCCATCACATGAGTTCTTGTGGCAGTAGACACAGGCAGACCACATTCAGAGCCATCAGTTCCTGCATAATTTCTGGAAGAGCTCAGGAAGACTTGACATCAGGGCATTTACATTTAGGTATTGCTGTAGGTCAGCTCAGGGCCCCTAAAATAGCCCCCCAAATCCCCACACTTGGGTGTGCTGAGCCAGTTATAGTAACATTATATATTATATGGAGTTTTATTAACAGTGCTGTTAAAAACAAACCAAAACAAACCGCAAAGAAACAAAACACACACAAAGGGTAGAATATGCAAACTGTGCTACTGAGGGGTTTTGAATAAAGAAGTTGATCTGGGCTGTAACTCAGGTTTCTCATGTTGAGCACATTTTGGCTATAAAGCTAATTATCATATGGATTTTGAAATGACTCCCCCCTAGTTCATGTCTGGGTACCAAAGGAGTCCTCGTTCTGTTTTGGAGCGGATAAAATCCTCCTCCTGGAAGCATTTGTTTATCATATTACAGCTTCACATGAGCTGAGCTGAAGCCTGACCCGATGTTAAGTGTCTGTGGTAGATTTCATTACATCCATATACTGGAAGTCCTGCCAATATACTGGCAGCAAAATCCTAGTGGAAAATAAATGGCAATAAAAGAAAGAAATGATCAGCTCTGTGAGTGGTGAGGAGCAGAGCTTTATTGAGGCTGGACAGCCCTGGAGATGTCACTTGGCATCGAGACACGAGCTTAAGAGAGTGCGAGTGAAAGCTGATACTGGAATAACGACTCCGTGGCACAGGCAGGGGAATAATTTAATTAATTGCACCGAAATTTCTTTGATGAATAGTTATGTGGTGATAAGTATGAGGTCGAACAGTAGAACGAGTTTCAGCTTTTTAATGGGCCAGCGCAGCTGCAGGTTTGGAAGTGTTCCCATTCTGTTATTTTGCCCCTCCGCGCTCCCCCGCGCTGTCCGTGCGCGCCCGCGCTGCTTGTGCCCGCATCCAGCCAGGCTCAGCCTCACACTGCTGCCCCGGGCAGGGAGGGCAAGCTGGCCACAGCTACTTGGCTCAGGTAGCCCCTTTGAAATCAATGCCAGATCAAAAGGAAATTGTAGGATGGTTTCTTTATGAATCCTGCATTTTTCTCCGATGATGCTTTTAACAGGGCCTCCGCTGCAACGGTTGTATGAAGATTTTTAATAAAAACTTTTCTGGTCTCCAGAGGAGCAGGCATGTCTTTGTTGTTGGAGAGCTGGAGGAAAGGGAACAATGCAACACAGCTGGAATTTGAACATTAATCCTGTGATTCCTGGGCTGTTTTTTCAGACAGATCAATTACTCCTGGCTGTAACCAATCTCCAGCCATTTCCTCACGGTGCAGGGCTCCATTTACCATCACTGGGATGCTGCAGCTTGACATAACCTCCTGACTCTATAGCAGTCCAGCTGTAAATATCACCTGCCAGACCTGTGGCCACTGCCAGTTGTGGTTTCCCCTGGGTTCACTGAGAAATCAGGGATGAGAGCTGTGGCTGCTGCTGGCTGGCTGGCTGGGAGTTACATTTAGTGCCCCTCTGTGCACCCAGCTGCAGTGAGCTCTGGGGGAATCACTGGATGGGCTGTGCAGGTTTGCTGGCTCAAGGCCTTGGGTAGAAGCCACCACGATCCATGGCAGGACAGGGGCACTTGGGGTGGGCCAGGGGGAAGGAAGGTGGTGCCTCTCTGGGATTGTGTCCCTGAACATGAGCTCTTCCAGCAGGAAAGGAGACCCCTCTCCTGACAACCCAGGCTTGGGGCCAGTGAATAATCTGCCAAAGCAGATATGAACTCTTCAAACAGAGTGAAAGAAAACATGTAAATAGCTGATAAAATCTGTCAACATCAACACATCTTTTCCTAGTGCAGTAGAGCTGCACGGACACCATGGGTTTTGATTTATGTTCTCTTACTGCCTTTTTTAAAGTTTCCTAATCTGAGTAATAGTGTGTTACTCTCCAGCAACAGCTTCCCACCGAGGTTCACACTGTGCCTTGCAAATGTTCATTTATTGAGCCGTGGAGGCTGAGACCCAAATCCCAGCCCAGTCACAGCCATTGCTTGGGCCTTCCTCCCAGAATAACAACCTGGTCTGTCCTTGCAAAGTTCATAAACAGACAGTGATTTCTCTTGAACTCATGTAGATTGTCCTCCACAAGGACTTTCTTCCCAGTCTCTCACTCTTTCCATGCAGGGTGGATATGGAGCACACCGCAAGATGCACCATTATCTTCACTAGCAGACATTTGTCCTGCTCTCTTCCCAGCCTAATTCATGTGTCTGTGTTTTAATATCTGATTTATTAAGGAGGGTCACTGGCAGGATTGCACGAGAGTCCTGTGGCTTTGGCCCTTGCCAGCGGCTGGGAGCAGCGGCGGGGGGAGCGCGCGGTTTGCGCCGAGAGTTGGTCGGGTTTCTTTTTTCTTTCTTTGGAACTTTGCCCATCTTATTATGAGTTCTTTAGAGAAATGAAATGCAGCAGTAGCTTGAAGAAATCATGGACACTTTCCAGCAGTAAAAGAGCTCTGGAGTCAGTGTATAAGCTTTCTCCCCTGGTTGCAGTTAGGCAGCCAGTTGACAGTATAATGGGCTTTTGGAGGGGGCGCGATGGTTTGTGTGTTCTGTTTGATGTTGCAAATACTGAGCCCTCGGGGAGATCAGGAAAAAGGATGTTCTGTTCTTTAGGAAAGGAAAAGATTAACCTGAAATGTGAACTGAAACTTAGGAACTCTGCAGGCCTTAGGTGCACCAGAGATGAGTTTGCTTACTTTAATGGAAATATCTTCTGTCTTGCAGCAGAGGCGGGCAAGTGTTTTTGCAAGGATTTGGTTGGAGAAGTAGTATGTGTGTGTGTTTATAGAGAAATAAAAGCCACAGCCAGGGCTCGAGTAGGTGAATCTTGAAAGCACAGCAATTCCCCCAAGATGAGTTTCTGGCTGCTTGGATGCTCTTCAGAGTCAGAAAGACTTGTAACTGGTGTCAGAGAAAGTCTGGAAATCATATGTGGTCAGTGCTTTTCCAGAGATTTCTGGACAAAAGGGCTTCTGCTGCATTTCTTCTTTCCCACTTCTGCATCCATTTATATCCATGAGGAGATTGCAGAGATGGGACAGAACATCTACTGTCACTTTCAACAGAGCTGTAGGGGGAAAAAAAATAACCCTTTCCTCTGAGCCAGGATCTTCTTATCCCTTTTTAGTAAATATAAAGGCTGACAATAGATGTAGCTTTTGTCAGCAGAAATGGAATTTTCTCATCCTACCTCTACCTGCAGATTCAAATACACATCTGGGGTCAGTCTTTTCCCTGTAAGCTCGTGCCAGTCTGACAGGGTTCCATCCTGGCTACACCCACCCCCTCCTGCTGACATCTTCCCCATCCTGCAGTGTGGGTAAGTGTAATTCAGGCAGAGGCTCTGTGTACAATGGGTTTGTTGCCTTTGAGTCATCCTCAATCTTTTACACAGCTCACAGAACTTATTTTTCCTCTTTTTTCCCCCGCATACCACAAGCCTCAGGGTTTCTTCTCTTTGGGAGCAGATAACAGGATTTTGGGCTGGAGATCTCTTATAATGTAAGATCCTTTGGATATTGTTCCTTTATCATCTTTTTATGGCTTTCCTTGTTTCCTTAAGATTCTTCTACTGAGTGATGAGACAAAGGTTAATGCTTGATGCAGGGAGATGCATCTTCAGTGAGCACAGATGGGGGGTCCTTGGATTTGCTGTGGTGGGCAATTTACACAGAGTTAAATAAGTTTCAGTCACCCAGGACTGAAGGACTCCAGGGAACTGGAAAAATGTGATCTCTCTGGTGCTCCGCAGTTGTTTTCATTCCATCTCAAGAATTTCTGATCAGATGAATTTTCAACCTGAAACAGGAGGTAATTGTCATTTGGTGAGGGGTTCATGGCTTGTTTTTCTTATTTTGTTTCCTCTGTACGCACAGTTATTGCCAGAAGAGTTGAACAAGTTCTCCTTTAGTGTACAATGATGTCTGAACAACAGGTTCATCCTCTCCAGCAGCCTATTTTTACTGGCCTGTGGTAACCATAACACCGAAGGATGAAAGTACATGAGCACAGTTGTAATTACACAATGGATCTTAATCTGGACTGATATTGTGAGATATGAATCTATGGCACTTTCAAACTGAAAAAAAAATCAATAAATAAAACTTGAAGCACTTTCAGTGCTTCAGATAATGGGCATATTCCAGGATTTAGCACCAGCTCTGGCGTCTCTCTCAAAAACAGTATCCTGAGCTTTTACAGCTTGCCTATCGTGCTGGAATTTGCCATTAAGCAGGAAAGCTCTGCTGAGTAAAGGGTGATATTCTTATCTTGCAGAATTTTTCTCCTTTAGGGTAAATGGAGTTTCCAGTTCCATAGGCTTGTATTTTACAGAAAAGATAATGGAGAATTTTAAAGTCAAATTCAGTGTCCTCTGTTTAGTTGAAGTAGTTTTAGGCTTTCATAGCACTCTGTATTTACAGAAAACAGTGATTATTTTTACCTATGCTATATTATTAACACAACCCCATTTCTTGTAGCTTTGTATCAACCTAAATTCAGAGCAAGTCCAGGTTTTAATCCAGTCACAACATGTGAGTCTCTGGAGGACAGAATCTGCAGCAGCTTTGTTCTTTCACTTCTCCTTCCCCCTGCACCCCAAATATGTTACATCAGGAACCATGCCCAGTGATTTTCCCTTTAGTTCTGTCACATAATTCCTGTGTCAGAAATCACAGAGGGGGAAAGGGTGAGAGTTCATCTCTTTTAGAGTTTGGTCTCACTACACCCTCTGTTTGTTTGTGGAAACCAAACCCTCACAAAGCTCTTAAGGCCATTCAGGTTCATTGCCTACTCTCCCTTTCTGGTTGGGGTCGGGCTCTTCTCCCCGGGAACAAGGGACAGGACAAAAGGAAATGGCCCCGGTTTGCACCAGGGGACGTTTAGGTTGAATATTGGGGAAAATGGCTTCACGGAAAGCATTGTCCAGCCCCGGCCCAGGCTGCCCAGGGCAATGGTGGGGTCACTGTCCTGGAAGGTTTAACAGATGTAAGGATGTGGCACTTGGGGACAGAGCTGGAGGTGGCCTGGGCAGTGATGGGGGCTGTGATTTGAACCTGCTGCCATGTCCTTGCCAGCACCAATTTCTGTGTGACTGCTCCCAGCACTCATGGTGGGGACAGCTCGGGGCTGGGGCTCTGTCCCAGTGTCACCAGTGGCACTCCAGATGATGCCTTTTCCTGGTCTTAAAATCAAGAGTCAAACAGGGTTAGAAGGGAAAAAGGGATTTTACCTTGGTATTTATTTTAAGGATCCTTAGGTGAACCACATCCAGGTCAGATGCACCTCCATGCACACCCCAATCCCCACCACAATCCCCCTCCTCAAAGCTCTGGTCTGACATTGTAGGTGTTACTAATTAGCACATCTATCCAAAATTCCCCAATGAGAGGCTCGAGTGAGCCCCCCTCCCCAAGGAACCTTCCCCTGGATGGTTCTATCTCAGTTTACAAAATGTGTTCTGGAGAGGCCCTTGGGCTCTGGGCACACTGATCCCTCACTGTGAAGCTTCTGAAATGTTCAGTCTCCCAGCTTGGCAAACAAGTCCCAGAATGGAGGCAAAAAGCACTGAGAACACAGAAATTGTAAAAAGGTATAACAGGGGTATAAAAGAAAGGACAAAAATCATCCTGGCATCACTGAGAGCAGGCACAGAGCTCCCACTGGAGGCAGCGTTTTCTCTGTGGGAAAATATGGTGTTTTTCCACCAAGTGTTGCCTCCTCCCAAGCCTGAATCCCAGAGCCAGGCTTGCCTGAGGTGCCTGGTATCCTGAGAGCTTTTTCAACAACTTAGAAATCAGAGTGCAGGGAGTTCCATGTACTTCAAAGTGTTCATTAATGGAAGTTTGGCTAAAGCAACATTTTAAAATAGAATGTGTAATCAGCGTGCTGTTTCCAAAAAGATTTCTTTTTCCCCTTAAATCTCTTAAAATTTATTAGGTGGGCGTGAGCAAAAAGGTCGTCTCCAATAAAAAGCGGGCTTTGTAATGATTAGCAGGGGCCCAGTATAATTTAAGATATTCTTTACAGTTTATAAATACGGGCTCATAAAAAGTGTAGATATAAAGAAGCTGTGACTTTAAGTCATTAGAAGCCCAATGGTTTGATAAAATAACAGGAAACAGACAATTTATTATGAGCAATCTCAGTAGCTCTGGATTATCTATAAAACTTTTATGGCCCTCCCCAAGTGGCAAGAGGCCATAAAACTTGCCTGAATGAGGGACTTGTTAATTTACTTGTTAAAGCAAATTAAAAATTTATAAGCGCTTTTAGGTAAATGAGATCTTCTCTCATTGCTGCCCTTGCGGGCTCAGGAGTCCTGGGAGGGAAGAAGTGGTTGCGCTCAAACATCACAGCAGAACAATAAAAGCTATTAAATTGGTGCAGTTTATTACTGCAGAGCCAGGCAGCTGTTGCCATGGTTTGCTGGGGGATGCCAGAGGTTGACAGCGTGGCATTTCTGTGGCCTCAAAGAGGAGGTAATAACGTCGCCTTTCACCCACCCTGCAGCTCCTCCCATGCCTTGCTCCTTTTCCTCTTCCTTCCTGGAGTTTTCCTGTAGCTCTCAAAGCCAGTCCTCGGCCTGTCACAGGAGCATCAGCATCTCCTCCTATCATTCCTTGTCTTAGTTGGTGTAAAATACGTTTATGAACACCAGAAAAACCTTCATAGTTTTGGATTGCCTAACCAGGATGCTTAACAGCAAATTAAGTTTTAATTTAATTCAGTGCTCCTGCTGTAACTAAACTCAGTAGTGAGGAACAAGGGCCTGACAAGGAAAACGGGGCTGTTTGGCATCTTTGAGCAATCTTTGGAAGCTGTTGAAATGGATTTGAGAAGTGTTTCTCCAGATCACTTCAGCAACAGCTTCTTAGGGCAGATGAGTTCCAGCTGTGGAAGCATCATGAGGAGTTACACTGGGTCCCTACAGCTCCAACTCAGAAAAAAACCCCCAAACTACTAAGAAGGAAAATTTCTATTGAAAACTCTTAATATTTAGAAAAAGACCTGTTCCAGATAAGGTTTTAAATGAGGAGACATCTAAATCAGGTTGCAGTGAACTAAGGAAAGCCTCTCCTGAACAGTTCTTCTATAAATTGTATCTATACTTGTAACTACTTCTCTTTTGTTTGGGAAGTATCTTTTACAGATCCCACGCTATTTGGAAAAAAAAGTTAACAGCACTTCCAGGAGGGAAGTAGTGGCATAAATTCAAAAGTTTTGTGTTGAGAACACTTCAGGTGACCACTTCAGATATTTTCAGGTGTCTCAAGGCTGGCACCCAGAAGTGAACCTGCCTGACCAGTTAGTTGCTAAATGCAGGCCACAGCTGTCAGTGCACGTTTCATCCTTGCATATTTTATTTAATACTCATTTCACCTCAGTACGATTTGGATGAGTCTGTATTTCCAAATGGATATTGCAGGAGTTTCCCTTCAGAACAGGAAATAATCGGTGCAAGAAATACGTGAAGTACATGGAGAAAGCCTGAAAGCATGGACTGCAAGAGAGGCTTGAAAGAATCGGGGCAATTCAGTTTTAAAAAAGAGGGAGTGAAGTGGAGATGCTGATAACAGCCTTCAAACACAGACAGGTGCTGCAGAGAGCAGAGGAGAAATCTGCTGTGCCTCTCCGAGATAGATGGGACAAGGTCACGCTGCAGGCAGGAGATGCAGGGGGGTGTGAAGGTGACTCCTGCGAGGGAGAGGCACTGAAATGCTGCACCAGGGCCCCTGCAGGGCTGCCTGGGTGTCTGCAGCAGGTTGGGGCTGGGCTCAGGGTCTGCGTGCCAGGAGGGACGCGGGCTGGTGCCTCTGGGCTCAGAGGGCTGGGCTGGGGCACCACCTGGGTCTGCACCTTCCTCTGCTCTGTGGTTTTGTGCTGAGCCTCCTCGGCACTCAGCCTGCAGAGGGGAAGCTGAGGACTCAAACACTTCAGGCAGTGCTGCCCCAAAGTCTTTATTTCCCATGTGGTTCTGCAGGGAGAGACAGATGTTTAGCAGGACGCTTTTCCTTCACGCTGCTAGACCAAACAAAAGCTTCCAATCTTCAGGAATTCAAGTGCAGCAATCGTAATATTCTGGCACTTCCATCACTCAATACTAGTATTATAAATATTTCACGGAAAAACTGAATCATAAAAGTATTATTTTTGCAGTGTGCCAAGAGTAGATCCAGGCACTTGGAGCATAAAAAGTATGAAAGTCACATTTTAATATTGTGCTCTCCTCACTAAATACAGTGCTAGCCTGAAACTGTCTGACATATAAAAATAAGGCAAAGCCTCCAAGGTATATTAATGGTGGTTATAGAGCTAATGGTTACATGGCAAACTCCCAGTACAGTCATTCCAGAGTGCACATTTCTCTGAACCAGATATGACTGGCTGGAAAGGTCTCTTGAAATCCCATCTGGCATCTCCTGGGACCCCACTTCAGCCATATTTCACTGCCCCAAAAGTGGATATAAAATGAGCCAAAAGCTCACTGTCTTTCAGTGAGGTTACACCCCTGCCTCTGCTCAGCACATCGGAAACTCCCAGCCCTAATCCCTGAAACTCCTAGTGATGACAGTGCTTGAAGTCAAATAAATAATCTTTCATGTCCTTTCTTACCTAACTACTGTTCTGGTTCCAGATTTTGGAAACCCCCATTCCAGATAGGCTTGTGGGTGTTCTCAGCCTCTCTGGATCTGGCCTTTAACCTGTGAGAGCCTATTTAAAAAAAGGAAAAAAGCAATCACTGAGGCAGAGCCTGCTTTGTTCAGGCTGAGCCTTTGAGAAGGGTACAGGCACTCCGAGCAGGGTGTGACAGGGATGGGATGTGTTTTTGCTGTAGGTGGTCTGTTATGGAAATTTCTCTGGAAAGACATGGCTCTTGTTGGAAATACCTTGAGGCCAGAACGTTATTTCTGGCATAAATTAGAGGGAGGGAGAAGGAGCAGGTCATACCCCCTTGGCAGGGCATCAGTCTGCATGGGTTCATGGCCCTGTTTCTCCTGACTTGGAGCAGTAACCAGAATGTCTCTCGTTCTACTTCACTGCGGTACAGACGTTTCTTGGTGCACCATGAAATCCCCACTGAGCGCCACAGTGAATCCAGGGGGCAGAGTTCTGCAGCTGGCTCCTTCCCTAAATCTACGTTTTCTCAAGGCTTTTTTCAATGTTTATTAGTTTAGCCTTGCAGTTCCATGTTTACATAAATTACATGATTAAAAGCAAAACAGGAACCTAGGCAGAATGTGGTTTCTGTTAGAATCGTTCCCAGTCCCTTGCTAGCTTAACCCTTTTGAAAACCAGAGACACTTAGGGAGGTGCCTACGTGTTTAAAGCACAGGGAGTCTGTGTTCCAGCCCCCCAGGGACATGCTCGGAGGTATTCCCCAAGATATTTATTTATTGGCTTCATTCCTACAGTAGCCAGGTGATGACAACAAACACTGAATAGCATCAGCCTTTTGCTGCACCCTGGGAGCCAGGAGAAGGACTTGTCCCAGCTCAATTTAAATCATAACCTGCTAAACTGGGAAAAACCTCCAGAAAAATTCATCAGCAGCTCTAAGCTGCATGTCTGAAGAGGGAACACAGGAATTAGCTTGGTTGTGGCATAGAGATATTTTTATAGCAACCAGTGTCTGCATGGGTAGAGCTGTGATGAACACTACCCCATGTTCTTATCACAGATGAGCAAAGGAAATAGAAATTAGAAGCTCATAAATATAGGATTCCCCTTTCCTTTGAAGAACTTTATTTACACACGGTTTACATGAGAATGCTTTCACTGTTTTAATAAAAAATGAGTTTGTTTTTGGCTGGGTTGTAAGTAATGTGTAAGGCACAACATTTTAATTAGATGTCCTTTATCTAAAGTAGCTAAAAAGGAACATGAGATCTGTGAGGGGTTAATTCATATGTTCTAAATGAAAATGGTATTAGAAAATGAATTCCCTTCTAACATCTCCACTCAGTGTGCAGATCAAAGCCATCATAGGAGTAAATTTATGTCTGATAGTGTGGACGGTTTCAATACACACTGGCGAAATATCATGCTGATTGCTGATTGAAAACAGTTGTTAATTCTCTACTTCACTAAATTCAGAGTGGAAAAACTTTCCTTAATAAAAAACAGATTGAAGAGAACCAAGACCTTACTGTGTGGAAATTAATGGCAGATGCATATACTGGTAGTTAAAATGTTTCATTAGATGTTAATGTCTTGCTGTGTTTTTAATTGTTCAGAAATTAGCCTCTAGAATATTAAAACCATCTGTTTGTTATCATGATGAAACAGAATACTTAAATAGTTATTAATTTTGTAGGCTTTTTTTTTTCCTTGTCTGCAAAACTTTGATCTGTTGAGATTTCAGTGGAGGCTGGATGCAAAAGTGAAAAACAATTTTAAAACACCTTGGTGCCCCAAATCTCAGCATTTGCTGCCTGCCACCCATATTTTGCATGCCTGCTTTATTTCACAAATTATTATTCACCAAGGAGGAGTTGACGTTTTTTAGTGCATGGAAGGAGCGTGCTGATGCTTGCTGAGCCTGTATAATGGTTGATTTAAACTGTAATATGGTACTTTCTCACATGCTGATACTTAGTTTTTAAGTCTTGTGGGTCATTTTAAAGCCCAAATATTTCAAAGCATAGAGGGGGTTCCATGTTGATCCATCAGCACAGGGCTTTGTCTTCCTCCATTTCCAATTATTTACAGCTAATTTTTTTAAATTATTTTTTTTTTAGGACTGAGTTCTGGGGAAGTTGGGGGTTGATAGTTATTTGGGTTATCATTTCTGATGGGTTTTTTAATCATGTAAATGAACAATAATGAGCTCCAGCAGGCCCTGACTCAGGTAAATATTCCTCTTTATGAGAACATACGTTGAATCTATGTCTGGCATAACAGCAAAGATAAGCTTCTCTTCTCAGCTGAGGTGAATTTAACCAAGTGCTGAAGTGCTGTGTGGGGGGAGGCTGTAACATGGATGTACACACAGCACTCCAGTGTGAAGAGCACGATTTATAATACATTTTGTAATGCCTGTTATACGTGACTTAAGTGTGAAAATTTATTCAGTAAAGTCTAAACATTACTTAGAGAGCCATTAACATATCTTTCCAAGTGATTTTTGACCTTTTTCTGAATAAGCACTTTACAAATTATTAAATGCCAGAATGAGGATTAATTCAAGTAACCGTAATTTGATAGCAGTCCTCTATTATAGATTTTTTGCACTTATCTTAAAACAATAATAAAGCTTCACTTACTGAATGTAGGACTGTATTTTCAAGATGGGTAGGTCTTGTACAGTTTTAAAGCATAGAAAAGAGAAGTTAAATTAGGGGTTTTTGTCAGTATAAGGTACAGAAATGGTCTATCAAGTGTTTATGGTGGACACCCAGTTCCCTAAATGGCTTCTGCATCCCTTGAAGTCGGTGGCAATCCTGAAGTTGTCCCCTGTGATTCTGGTGGGTGTTGGGTCTTATCCTGCTGCCACCTCTCTGCTGAGGCTGCCAGCACAGGGATGAGTAACACTGGCTGGCAGAATGATTTAGAATGATTTTCTGGGAGTGAAGATGGTTTTGAACTTGGACTGAGGCAACCAGCTCATCAGATCTATCAAGCATTAAATCACCTTTGGTCACTGCTGACAGGGGACAGACTACAGGATTGGTCAGGAGATTTTTTTTTTTTTTTGACATTTGCAAACAGCACGACTCATTATTTCAGTTGGCAAAAGCAGTCCAAGGTGAAAGCACGGTGCTGCAATGTATTTTACATTATTGCTTAGGATGAGGGAGGAACAGAGGTATATGAAAAGGAAAATGAAAATCCAAAATGCTGGGATAGCTGAGTGTGTTCAGAGCTTCCCTGGAGATGCTGACTCCTCTCAGAGCTTCCCTCTGACAGGGTGGAAAGTGCACCACAAGTGTTCCTCCGAGTGGCACCTTGCCATCTATCAGAACTAATCCACATTTAAACAACTTCAACAATAGTTTCTCCCTTTGCTTTTCTCCGGAGCTTTCTGTGATGACTAAACTCATCTCCACATCAGTGACAGCTGCTAATGAGTTCAGATGCTTGTTCCTTTCCTTTCTGTGCTGCTTCAAATAGATTTTCTTTGCCAGATACTTCAGCTTCCCTTTCCTGCTAACAAATTGGTACTGAGGTATATTGTTGTGACTTTTGCTTCTATCATTCAAGCAAGAGGAAAATACAAGATGTATAGATGTGAGTTACATGTCAAAATGCTTTTACTGCCTCTCCCTCCCCCCCTTCCTTCACATTATTAAATTATAGAGAAATACTATCATAATAGCCTCTTGGCCAAGTCACTGAGAGCAGAGTTATGGCTCCCTTGATAAATTGCAAAACATTATTAAGTTTTGCTCTTTGGACTGAGAGTATTGGCATAAAAGGACATCAACCCCAGTCAGATTGGTCTTGATTGCTGCTTAATTGCTGCTTGTTTGTGTTAGCGATCATGTGGTTTGATTGATCTTGCCCTGCTTTTGTCATTATTGTTACAATTTCCTAGTTTTCTCCTTGTACAGAGACCACAGGTGACTTTTAAGTCTTGAATAATTTATCTAGCTGGGCAGTTAAACGGCTTAAAATAGTATTATAGTTTTAAGCCAATAGCTCAACCTTCAAATCATTATTTATGCAACCAAATTGTTAAATATTTATTCTGGGCTTATATCGAACGACGGAATAACACGATTTCTTTATGCTAGCAGTGGTGAGCATCCCGAGCTCTGTCCATGAATTCTGATACTTCCTCCTTCAAGACATTTATTTACCTGTGTGATGTTAGCCGGGTGTCACGTTAGTGGTCTGCATTGAGGAAGGAAAGGATGGTGGTCACCATGGCTCAATGCAAGCCAGTGAGTGCAGTCACTCTGCTCTTTCTCAGGCTGCTTTGCCTCTTTAGATGTTCCAAGTCTCATCCCATTTTGCATCTCCTTTGTACATGAGAAACAGCCCCCCTGTGGGCTTGAAACAAGTGGAGCTCTACAGCAGCTCTTGGGCTTATGTTTCCCCTCACTGCAGCAGGTGGAGGCTCTTAGCTGGATTTGGGGACACTTGTAGAGCTGCACTGCTTGTTAGAGATTTTCAACCTGGCCTATTTGCTTTTTGTTCCATCAGGTGATTCATTTGATCTTTTTACTTAAATATTCTTCCACTAAGTAACACATTTCAAAGTCAACCAGAGGCCTTCCTTAGAAAGTTGGATGTCAGACACTGGGCTAAATGGAAAAATATTTCTGTTCTCTCCCCTTTCCAGAGATTCAGGTTAAAAGTGGTGTTTGCCTTCACTTTCCTACCGCACCTGACCTTTCCTATGTGACAGAAACAAGAACTCTTCACAGGTACAGGGCTGAGGCTGGGACAGAGTCCCTGGGTCCCCTGGGCCTGTCACCACCAAAACCAGAGCTGGTAATGGTCTAGCAAGGATCTGGAACTCATTGTTCCCATGTGCTGTGAAACAGGCACAGAATGGTGGGGTAAAACTGCCAGCCTGGTTCTCCATTTTCTGATGGAGAAAATGGAGCAAGCCTAGCTGGGACCACAAAAAGCAGTCCCTGGTGGAAAGTATTGTAGTCAATGCGGGGGCATTGCTCCTTGTGGGTATTCCTGGGAAACGGTGGGGACAGGCACTGGAACAGGGGATCAGGACTCTCCCCATTGCCCTTAAAATCTGGTTTGGGGATGAACAAAGCAGAAGAAGCACAGGTGGTGTAAATGGCTGAAAACCAGCCAAAAATTGTACAGGGATGGATGGATGGATGGATGGATGGATGGATGAATGGATGGATGGATGGATGGATGGATGGATGGAGGGATGGAGGGATGGATGGAGGGATGGAGGGATGGATGGAGGGAGGGATGGATGGATGGATGGAGGGATGGATGGATGGAGGGATGGATGGATGGAGGGAGGGATGGATGGAGGGAGGGATGGATGGATGGATGGATGGATGGAGAGTGATGGATGGATGGATGGATGGATGGATGGATGGAGGGATGGATGGAGAGAGGGATGGAGGGATGGATGGAGAAAGGGATGGATGGAGGGATGGAGGGATGGAGGGATGGATGGATATCTGTGCAGACAAGGGTGGTGCTCCTGTGGCACTACACATCTGTGGTTTTCAGAGGTGGTTTTTAACTATACAAAGACAAGCTTCCCTTACACAGGGCCTCGGGAGAGCCCTGGTTATGCAGGCTGGGACACAAAGAAGCTCAGCAGCAGGGCTGAGTAAAGCTTGGGAGGGCAGATGGGTCCCACCCTGGCTGCAGCTGCTCTGGCTGTCCCCGAGCAGCCGGAGCCTGGCTCCTCATCCCACTCTGCTCCCAGCCTGTGCTGTGCAGGCTGCTTGCAGAGATTGATTGGTACAATGGAGAGCTTTGCAAGGTGTAATTTTAAAGGCCGTATTTCTCACTGTGCAACCATCAAAATGCAAAGGGTCAGGAGAAGCCTATATTTTTTTGCAATTCAGCTTTTGAAGTGTGCTGAAATACGCTTCATTTGCTGCAATTGCCAACAGCTTGCTGTTTCATACCACTCTTAACAGGAGCTGGGGAACAGAGCGAGTCTGTTACACTTTCTATGGTGGATAATGTATGTATGATTCCGGGGTGTGATGAGTTTATGACAAATTTATCTTTGATTTCTGTGTAAACAGCACAGAAAAAAATGATGGGCTGCATTCTCTGTGAAACTTAGATAAAATAGAGCTACAGACCTCCTTTAGAGCACCTTCTGTGTGCTGTGGATCTAAGGTTGCCCAAGCATATAATGAAGGAGAAGAGGATCTGGAAATAAATGCCTGTTTCTCTATCCCCCACCCCCGCTTGGCGAGGATGCTGTTTATTCTTAGCCTGTGCTGCTTGGGCTCCTGCTCCTGCCAGCAGAGCCCCATCCCTTGGTGTGTCTGTAATAACAATGCTAAATAGCCAAATTCTCCCCGGGAGCACAGGGGGGTAGCTCTGCTCCTTTGGTGGATCTCCCGTGTTTAAGGCTGTAGGGGATGAGTTCTTCTGCTCCAGTTTATTGAGCAAGTGCAGCAGCAGGCTCTGGATCAGCTCAGAGGCAGCAGGAAATGACCAGCAGTACCACAGAATAAGTGAGTTAAAGACACCCTTATTCTGTATCATGGAGCTGATTAGAAAATTGTTTGTAGTTATTTGTTCAATTTAGATTTTTTTTTTTTTTGATCAACAGGAAATTGAAAGAATATATATGTATTTGTTCTTGTTTTTTCATAAAAAGAGTTTTGGAACAGAAAAAAATGCTTTTCTTCTAATTAAAGGTAGGAAGGAAACAAAAGATAAGATGTTGTCTTTGTTGGTTGACCTCACTTCTACCATACAAGTAAGTGAAATAAAGCTTTGTGTTGTGGTTGGGATGTCAGATCCCAGGATGATGGTATGGAGGCCTGGATCCTCAGAAGCTGGCAATTTCTTGGAGCATCTGCACTGGTTGGCATAAGATTGTATATCAAGACGTAAACAGAGAGCCTCTCCTAATGTTTTATTATATCTCTCAGGTAACAAGATTTTTCTTCCCTGAGCTGAAAAATGTCTTTGTATTAATAATGTTCAGAGTCCACACATTGTGTGAATTCTTTTTTTCATATTTACTGCCTAAACTTGTGTATTGCAAATATTCTTCCCCCTCATTATCTCAGCTCTGATCTGCTTTCCTTGTGCTGCTCCCCTGTTTAGGCAGTCAGGGTGTGCATGGCTTTGTTACAAATGCAGTGGAGAGGTCTCGATCCAGACCCAAACCACCTTTAATGCAGTGGGTGACATGGGAGTGCTGTATAAGCTGTATTTGTCCAACTTCTGTCAGTAGCAGGAGAGATATAAATAGAAGTTTTGAAATGACAGCTGTTAATCAGGATGGGAATCAGAAGTAACAACCCTTGATTTATACTGTTTTGGGTTTTTTTTTTCTTGCTATGCAGTTCTCCTTTTATTTGTTTTCATACAGCCAGATTTGTTCATGATCATTGATAAAATATGTTTTCTTTGCAATCTGATATTCAGTTCTGCATGAAATCTGCTGTTGCTCTTTTCTGGTTGGCGGAGGACTCGTCAGGGCTGTGTCTGCTTGGGCAGGGTGGGGCTGGGGCTGTGTGTGCCACACTGGGGGCTGGGGATGGCCCAGCAGACCTGGACTGTACTGGGATAACTGGGATCTCACTGGGTTCAGCCAGGCTTTCCTTCTCCCAGGCTGTTGCTCCCTGGCCTTTGGAGCAGCGTGAGCTCATCAGCAGTTTGTCTGTGCCTCTGCCTGGCTCCGTGTGTGCCTCGCTGGGGAAGAGGGTGTGCCTGCCAGGAGTGACAGAAATTCCCATCTTCAGTGCCTGGCTTGAGTCCTGCTCCATGCTGGGAAAAGCCCAGGGAGCCAATGGAGGCAGCCCTAAGGAGCAGGTGCAAATGTGTCTGTGCTGGTGCCCTGCTCAGGACAAACTCCTGTCATGGGTGGGATTGGGCTGGACCTGTGCAGGATTTTGGGGGTTGGGAAGTGTCCTAATGGCACCCGTAGGAGTCAGTTCACCACCCGAGGTGAGCTAGGGAGTGTACTCATCCAGGTGGGAGCTGGGACTGCTTGGCCCTTGCAAAGCTGTATAAATAAAGAACGATGGGCAGGAGTGAAAGGCTGGAGTTCTCCTCCCCACAGCAGGGTTCTGCCATCTCTGGGGGAATATGTGTTCCCTTCCTTTAGCACTCTGGTAAAGGCTTAGCTTGCTGGCTGTGCTGTAGCGGGGAGAGCTGTTAGTATTCATAACTTTAAAGTATAATGTAGTGAAATAATCCTTTAATTCCATATGGCATAGAAGCTCAGGCACCTCGAAACTGTACTATGGATTTAGTGCTGCCAAATGGTGTGGGGTTTTTAAATCAAAATATATTTTAAAATAAAAAAAGCTCAGGAGAGCCACGTTAGGGTGTTTTTGACACGATATATAAGCTGTGTGAAAAAGGCTTCTGCCAAATTCTCAGTGGGTTTATTTATTTTGCTTTTTGTTATGTGCTAACCAGGCACTGCTACTATGGAATTATCTAAAGTGGCTTAGGGATCCAGCATAGCCAGCTGTGGTCCCGAGAGGATGATGATCCCTGGAGTCTGGGGCTCAGCTGCCCTTCCAGCCTCCCTTACACCTCTTAACATGATCAGCTCTGCCTGTCCTTCCTTCTTTTTCTTTCTGAGAGAAAAGGCAGCAGAGCAATGCTGTCATGGGTTATCCTGGGGAGTGTTTTATGGCTCTGTCCCCCTCCTCCCATGTCACAGAAATGTCTGGCTAGCCCACTAACTATGGCACTGTTCCTGTAGATCTGTCCTTCTCCTGAGCCTGAGAGTTTAGCTCTGCTTTCCCCTTTAAGGCTGAATGGCAGAAGGAAGTGATGCCTTAAGAGGCCTCCTAAAAACAGACCAGACAGGAGTAAAGGGAATAAAGGTGGGGATTTACTGGAAAGGCCTTCAGAGGTACCCCTGGGGAGCCAGAGGTGCTGCCCAGATGGGCCCCGAGATGGACCCTGAGAGGCCACGAGTTCTTCCCACTTTTATAGGTTTGGTTCATTTGCAGATCAGGGTTCATTCTCCAATTAAAGCTTCAGTTAATGATGGAATTCCCCTCAGCTTGCCCCCCTCAGAGGCTCTTTGGTTGATACATTTTGAGCCCAGGAGGGGCTGGGTGTCCTTGGAGAGCAGCCCCGGAGAGGCTTTGCTGTGTGTGCCCAGCACAGAGAGCAGCACTGAACAGGGAACAGGCAACTCCAGAGTGACACACTGGGCACTGCAGGGTTTGAAAAATAAGAAAGTTAAAACCTGAGGCATCAGGAGCATAGCAGAGTGCTGCTTTCCCTGGACACAGAAGAATATTCAGATTGCACTTTCACTGTCACAAAGTAGGGCTGAGTGTTTCCCTGCTGCAAAAATAGTTCTGTTGGATTCCGAGTCACCGGAAAATCTTTCCATGTGCTGAAAGAAGCGTTCCTGTTAGCACTTGCTATGACAGCAGTTTTATGTTGATGTTTCTGCATCTATTTTGGTTTATTCATAATTTCTGGATGGTTTCTGTGTGACCTTTGGGCCTGAGCTAGTCTGTCTTTCTTCATCAAATGGTCACTCTTGGTGTTCCATATCTTGTGCATCTCCTCTCTGTACTCTATCAGTGTCCCTCTCGCTGCCTGGGTCCCTCAGGCCAGCTCCAGCTTTGCCTCTATTCCTCATTTCTTTGCAGGGCAGCAGTGCTGTGACTGCAGTTCTGTAGCTCAGTCCATGAGCAGCAAGTGCTCCAAACCACATCATGGCTGAGGCCAAACTCTCCCAGCCCCTCTCACACCCCCTCCTCAGCAGGGAGGGAAGAAGAAGCTTGTGAGGTAAAGGCAAAGAAGTCACCCATTATTGTCATGGGCAAAACAATATCCACTTGAGAAAAAGAAGTTTAATTCATTGTCCATTAAAATAGATTTGTGTAGTGAAAAGACAACAAAAATTGCAATGCCACCCTCTGCGCCCCCAGCTTGGCTCCATCCCTGTTCCCAGCTGTGGTGCAGTGGAATCCACCATCACCCACTGGGAAGCTACCCCTGATAGAAAAATCCTCCAAACAATCCAGTTTTGGAGAGCAGGGAAGACCTATTCCTCTCACTCTTTGGGGCAGGCATGGTGAAGAATCAGAAATAAAACCCTCTGCTGAGCCCCAGCCCTGCCCTCAGCCAGCAACCAGCCCTCCAGATCTGCTTTTTG
This sequence comes from Rhipidura dahli, assembly GCA_013399225.1. NCBI lineage: Eukaryota > Metazoa > Chordata > Aves > Passeriformes > Rhipiduridae > Rhipidura > Rhipidura dahli. Next base: position 338,466 of record VXAC01004569.1, on the reverse strand, counting down.
ACCTTTTCCTTTAACAGAAATGCAGTTATGACTTTATCCAGTTCTGCTTGACTTCTGGTGTCCTCCAGCAGATTCAAAGGCATTACAAACTAAGAGGTTCTGTAGTACAATGAAAGATTTTGATTATGCAATGCTGAGAATAACCAAAAACTCCTAGAAACGTTCTGGAGCCATGGGTGTGCCCCAGGGTTGAGTTCTGTGTTGTTCAGCCTGGGCAAGTGGTCCTGAGGTGCCAATTGCCTTTTTTTTTAACATGTACCCTGTTCTCTCTAGGGGGTTCCCCAAGACTGTGCACATTCCTTGTGAGTTGGAGGCACTCTGAGTTTTTAGGGTTTTGTGCTTTCAGTTTAGAAAATGTCTGTATTTCCTCTTTGTGAGAGCCTTTGGATGGATCCCTTTGAGGATAAATCCTTTCCTGCTGTACAGTGAAAGCAGAGTCAAACACACTTTTTGTAAACCCTTTTTCACTCCTTGCCTGGTGCAAATTAGAAGATTAATGCTGTGTTAATGTGGGAAGTTCCTCGGTGAGACCTTTCTGGAATCCTGGAATATCCTGAGCTGGAAGAGACCCCCAGGGATCACCCAGCCCAGCCCCTGTCCCTGAACAGACACCCCAACACCCCACCCTGGGCATCCCTGGCAGCGCTGTCCAAACGCTCCTGGAGCTCTGGCAGCCTCGGGGCTGTGCCCATTCCCTGGGGAGCCTGGGCAGTGCCCAGCACCCTCTGGGGAAGAACCTTTCCTGATCTCCAGCCTGACCCTCCCTGGCACAGCTCCAGCCATTCCCTTGGGTGCCTTGAGCATCAGGTGATTTTCATGCTGGTGTTGCTTTTGCGTGGGATACCCTGCCAGGAACAAGAGGAACAAGAGTTGTCAGCATTGCACCTCACATTTTTTTCCAAGGAAAGTTGCATTTTCAAGGGGAAACTTTTTTTAGGGTTACTGTGTGCCCCAGGGTGATGCACACAGTGTAACTAAAGATCCAGTCTTTTACCTGTGGACCTTTTTAGCAGCACTCTGTGATTTCAGCATTGTTTTCAGCAGTTGAGTCTGTGCAAATAGCTTGGAATGACCCACTGCCTGTCCACATGAAGTGTTCTCATGTGCGTTTGAGTGTAACTTTAGGTTCTTAATAGAAGACAACGGGCACATTTCCATGCTTTACTTTTTTAATTTAACACAGATTGATGGGTTCTGGAATAAAATGTAAACCCTCAACAGTTTGGCACATGGAGAAACTCTGCTTGGAAAAAAAGAAAGGAAAATATGGAAAGCTTATAAATCTTAACTTGGACTTATTTCTGAGTTTGCTGTCTAGTCCCTGCAGTTCACTTTTTTTTTCCTACAGAGTTCCAGGCTCAGATATCTTGGTCATATTCTCTTACTCCTTGTAAATTGTGTCTAGAAATATGACACCTGCTGGGTTTTTCTTCTCTTCTCTGTAAATAGCTGGAATTCATGATGTAGAAGAAGTATAAAAGTGGGCTGTTATGATTAGTTAGCAAATAACTAATGTGCAAAGATCATGTACAAATTGAGGTTCTAGAAATAAAATCTGAGACTGGGAAAAAAAATTCCTAACACCCCACTTGCAGTAAGAGTTTTTCCATCACTGGGCAGACGTTGACAAAAGACCAAGTGAGGGAAACTTGATCCATTTTCCTTTGGGAGGTTTAATTTTAAACTTGGGACCATAAAATTACAGGACATGGAGGTCCTAGATAAGATCAGTGAGTTATATATGAGGTGTAAGACTTCTTGAATTCGTTATCCTCCCCTCTGCCTCCAAAAACTGCTCCCAAGATCTCTTAGATCTGACTGATAAACCGTTCCATTGGAAATAAAAATCATTTTACTGGAAATGTTCTGGCTGAGCTGTGGAATATTTCGTTTATTTATTGAATTGTAAGTGTCTGACAAATAGCTCTGGTCCTTCTGCTACATTTTCTTTGAGCTGAGAGTACGCCTGTGCCATTTTTTGCAGTTGTGCTCATGCATTGCAGCTCAGCTGTGAGTTGGAACCTTTAGTTTCATGTACTTTATGTCCTTTGTTTGATTTGACTGATGGAGAGCACCCAAAGCTGCCTTTTACTCGTGAGTGGAGTGAGGGATGAAGGGGAATTGGCACCCAAATACCAAACTTGTGGGAAGTGGTGATAACCCTTGGGAGAGGATGCTTTGTGTGCTGCTTCAGTGACCCTGGGAGGGAGCAGGGTGTACAGGTGGGGAAACAGCAGCAGAAGTGCAGTATTTGTTTGTGTGCACCTGCAAAAGAGCATTTGTGTGAAATTTTGTGTGTGCTTGTTTCTGGGAGAACAGAGTGAATAGAAGAAAGAGGGGGAAAAAAGGTGATGGCGAGTGTTGGAGAAGGAACCTTTGGTCTCCAGTCCTGGCATGGAGATGAATGAGTATCTACTCCAGTACAGCCTGAATGGAACTTACCATCACCATATTAACAATTAGAGTAAGTTAGGAGTTGTTTGTTGTTTGTTATGTGAATACTGATAAATGTGGTAGGTCTCTTAAAATATTTCATTAGGTACCTCAGCAAGGGTTTTCTCTGCATTTACCTCTGCTTCCAGTATTTATGTGTGTAATTTTTAGTCGAAATTTCTGAAAGGGAGTTCTTGCCAGTATTAACCTCCAGAGTAACCAGTGTTTACAGGAAGTGATTTCAAACAAAGCATCAGCAAGGCTAAATGGAAATTTTAATCCACTCAAGCAAAATAGAGGGAAGGATGCTTTAAAACAAAGATGTGCATTGTCAGCATTGCAGTAGGTATGGATCATCGGTTCCTCTTGCTGTCCAGGTGTGCATGTGCTCGTGGACATGTGCAGTGGATGTCTGTGGTGAACATTTTTCTCAGTACATGCTGTGTAATGTGGTGACCTGAACAGTCCACAGTGTAAGAGAAAGCAGATGTGTTCTCAGTTGTAATGAAAATATTGTTTGTAGGGTTTCTGGTACTTTTTATTTATTACAATGCCAGTAAAGTTCATTAAAGCTGGTTTGAAAGGCAAAAGCAATTTGATACCTATTAGGTAGATCCTGTTGTTTTATGAACAATGAGGCTTGGTTAGTCGAGAATTGTTTATAGTACCTGGCAATGTGGTTCGGGGCTAGTCCAGCAAAACAAAGGCTTCTCTGGAGTCGTGACCTCTTCTTCCCCTGAGGAGACTCCCACTGATCTCAGATCCTCAATGCTCTCATGCTGTAATGAGGGAGGAACTGATGCTGTGAGTGCTGCACTGTGAGGGAAACTCTAAAAACCTCATCCGTGGCAGAAACACCTTGAGAAGTCTAAAAGTTTCCCAGATGAAGGTCTCAGACTGGGATTTCCTCGGGACACGAGTGTCGCCTCCTCCTGCCTGCAGCACCTGGAGCTCACGCCCGTGTTGGTGGTGTCCCTGGGGCTCTACCCTGGCACAAGGATGCGGTGGCAGAGCCACGGCCACGCTGCTGCTGGGGCCCAGGAGGGGTTTGAGGACAGCAGGGCACAAGGGGACTCGCCTGAACCAGGCTCAACTCCTGCTCTCTTTGTGTTTCCTCTCTGCTGCAGCTCAAACCGGGCCAGAACAGCTGCCGAGACAGCGACAGTGAAAGCGCCAGCGGGGAGTCCAAGGGCTTCCAGAGGAGCAGCTCCCGGGAAAGACTCAGCGACGTAAGTACAGCTCCTGCAGCTGGGAAACTCTGGTTAGCCCTGCTTGAGCTCCCTGAGGGGTGTAGGGTGTAGCAGGATTTAGTTTCTGGGATGGTTTTTTGCTAAAGTCTCCTTCCCTTTGGGGCGTCAGGAGAGGAAGAGGTAACTTAGGTCTGCTTGGGCTCAGTAATCTTCTTTAAGTTTGATGCAGTGTCTTTCTGTGTGCAAACACTCAGTTCTTTGGAAACAGTTGGAAGACCATTTAATGAAGTTAAAATATTCTGCATAGTTGAGAAGTGAGATGGCCTCTTTTTACCCCAAGTGGTGGAGGAAAAGAATGTATTTCATTGAGCTACATACCATCTTTATGAGAAGTATTTGAGTGTCTAGAGAGACTCAGTTGACTTTATATATAATGAATTGATATAACATGGCCAACAATAGCATAAGCTCTGCCTTTATTGCTCTACCTAAAGTGCTGTGGAAGGGCCTAAGATGGCAGCTCTGTGGAGAGTGTTTTTCTCCAAGGGAGAATGCTGGTCATTCACTGAGTGACACGCATGAGTTATTCTGACAAAGCAATGACTACAGAAATCTTCCTGTTGCTGCAATTAGATTACTATTTATTATGTGTACCATCACAATCCTTGAGTGTTTTATTCATGGCTCTGCGTCCTCTGTGCCACATGCTTTACAACACAGAATATAAAGAAAGCCCTGTCCCAAAAGAGTAGCTAAATTGGGGATTTTGTAGGTCAGATCCTTTGTTGGTAAAAGCATGGATAGCTACATCAGTCAGCCCAATTTGTACCAGCCAGCAATCTGGCCCTACTTTTAACTAACCCACATTTTGGAAATGGGAATTTTATCGATAGCGTGTCTGTGTAGATTTGGATGACAGATACCAGATGGTGTCCTCTATAGGCCAATCCAATAAAACTGAACTGAGCAGGCATTAAAAGAAATACCTTTGTAAAGGATACATTTCGTGGTGCAAATTTAGGCCTGAAGGCACACAGCTAGCAATTTTTGCTGAATTGTGCATATCACTGGAACAGATGCCTGATTTTTTTTATTTCTTTCTGTGAAAGTGTGAAATCTGTAGCACTCTCTCTCCACATCCCTTTGTCACATTATTTTAGAGGTCCGTTTCTTCCCCAGAGCCAGCCTTTATGGGTTACATTCAGCTAAACACTTCAGAGTCTGCCCTTCATAGCTGTCAGCTGAGGTCAGTCTCAGGGCTGTAAGATCTCTTTGGAAGAGGAGAGTGAAGCCAGAGGAGGTAGAAAGTAAATGCTCTGTACAGGTAGCAGAGGATGGCAGCTGGATGTCAGCCTGTCACCGTCACCACCCTGGCTTGTCTGAGCCCTGTGGCAGCTGGGAAGTCACTGCAACCAACTTCACAATTACACAGCACCTTCCAGCAAAAAATTTCACAGCTCCTTACGAACATGATTTTAATTTAGCTTTGTCACTCCCTTGCAAGGTACTGAGTGGAGAGCTCTGAGCTTTATTGGGCTTCTCAGCAGCTCACAGCATTGCACTGTCAGACCTGGCAATGAGAGCAGAGTCCTGGTTCCCCTTCCACCCATCAAATCCAGTTTTTCTCTGATGTTTTTACAATACTTTTCCTTTGTCTCGGCACTGTGGCAAATTAAAAGGAAGCAGAGAGCAAATACAACTTCCCCAGTGCACCCGAGAGAGGACAGAGGGATTCACAGGTTGCTCAAAAGGAACGTTATGTAAATATATGTGGAGATGTATATTTTAAAGTGTTATACATAATTTATGTTTTGCTTAATAAGGAAAGTTCCTTTCTGCTTTGATAATTCATTGCTATACAAGCCTGTCTCTCTGGTCTGGCATTACCAGTTAAGCTGAGGTTTGAAAAACATGCACGAGACAGCTCTCATGGTGCCTGGGTCTGTGGTGGCCTTTCCCAGGCTCCTTCAGTTCAGGGCTCTCCATCCCATTGCCCCTCTCCCAAAGTCAGTTCAGGGCTCTCCATCCCATTGCCCCTCTCCCAAAGTCAGTTCAGAGCTGTCCATCCCACTGCCCCCAGTCCCAAAGTCAGTTCAGAGCTGTCCATCCCACTGCCCCCAGTCCCAAAGTCCCCATGTGCTGCCATGACAGGACCTTCCAAAGTGCCAGTGATACTTCCACTTGCACAGGCAGGGGAACCTGATCTTGAACCCAAACCTGCATCAAGAGCTTAACAAGGTTATTTTAAATAATATCTTTTGAAGAAGTCAGCTGTCTAATGATACCCACCAATTACTGTCCAGAAAAAGCTACAGACAACAGAGTAAATTTTTTCTGAAGATTTGCTCCTGTTTTTACAACTATTTTCTCAAAAAAATATATGTAAAAAGTTGTGTACCCAACAGAAGATAGAACAAAAATATGAAACATTTCAGGCAGATTAACCCTGAAGTCAGAAAGCAAATTTTGGCCATGAAAGATAATGAATCTCCACTTCTGTAGCCTGACAGCCCTGTAAGACTAAGCATGGCTCCTGTGTGGAAATAGGGATAATGACTGAAGTGCATGTTCTCCAGGTGGATGATCCATTTTCCCATCCCTGGTTTGGGCAGGCTGGTGAAACAGGAATGCTGGAGCTTCACAGGCCTCAGTGCAGGGCCCAAGTGAGAGCTCAGTGACAGATGCAGAACGAGGCAGAGGGGATAATGAATATCCAGTTGCAAACTGACATGTCAGTGGCTTCATTCCCTCTCCTGTCAGGTATCTTTTAACTCTGCCTATTGTAAATGTACCTGCAGTCCTTGGATAATGCAGAGTGATGCAAAGTGTGTTTACAAGGGGGGACTCCTTTCCAGGCTAATGAGATCCAAGCAGGTAATTTGCAGCATTTGTGAGAGGAGGGCAAAAATGAAAAGAAGATAATTCAATGAAAAGACCATGTTAAACAGGAGACTTCTCTCATAATGAGGCTTGAAATAGCATCAGACAGTAGGAAGGGGAATATCCTCTCTTCTTGTCAGATGCAATGCAGTGAAACTGATTTCCATCAGCTCCTCTCTTTGTCCTCGTCTCGCACACGTGTGCACACACACCCACCCCTCTGTGAGAGAACATAATTAGCAGAGAATTTGACCTCTGCTAGATTAGGGATAATGATTGCTCGAATGCTCCAGTGCAAGCAGTGCCCTGATCCAGCTCCCCCTCTGAATTTCATAAACCCATGGCTCTCTGCCTTTCTCCCCTATATAGTTTTTTTTTTAGGAATGACAACTTGTTTTTTCCTTTATGGGCAGAGGTAGCTCCAGGGGCCTAAAAGAGAAATTGGAGAGCTGCTCCTCCTTTATATATAGGGTGCTGTAGTCAGTTTAATCTCATCAAAATCTTGCCAGTAGTAGAATTCATTTTGTTGAGATCTTGCTTGGAGACAAGATGGCAGCGCTTTCCCTTTTGCTCAGCTTGGAGCTCAGTCAACTTGTTTTCCTTATCTTTCTCTATGCATTTATTTTTACTTGAGTCCTCCCTCTTTGGAATACGTTTTACTCATGTTTTACAAAACAGCCAGGAGATTTATTTGAGGAAAACATGAGAATTACAGCTGACATGGATGGCAAATGCACTGAGTATTTGGGGGTGTAGCCACCTCTTTGCTGATCAAAAATCAAAACACCTGATTCCTTTGGAGCACATTCCTAAATTCCTGATCTCAGCCCTGCCTGCTGCCTCTGGTGTTGGTTGCAGACTTTCAGTGAGGGGATAAACAGCAAAAGCCTCTCCATTGGGATCACTGGATGGGATTCAGCACCTCATGCCCTCTTGCTGCAGCTGGCACCTTTCTGTCTGGAATGCTGTTCCAGTTCCTGAAGAGGGAGTGGGACAGGAATCTTCCCATTTGTCCCTACATTAAAGGTCTCCTCTTGGGCTCTCACCAAAGCTGCTCCACTTCCCCCGAGTGCTGCGCTGTTCCCAGTGCTCCGTAGCTCTGTGCTCCTCCTGTGCTGTGTCCCTTGTGCTTGAGAGGAGGCCACAGCGAGGTGGTCACAATGAGGATCAAGCCCTGAAGTTCTGAAGTCCCCTGCCCACCAGGCCCATTGCTGTTTGCTTCAGGAACAGACATGTCTGCACCCCTCCAGCAGTGTAATCCTGTGGGCAGCTCATGGTTTCAGCCCCAAAACCAGGATATTTTCCATTCTTTTGTCTCCCATTTCTTCCACCCAAAGACAAACTGAGGGGCAGTGTTTGGGCTGTGTGCTCTGAAATGCTCAGTGCTGCTCCCCCTCCAGAATATGGCTGGTGATCCTGGCAGTGCGTGGGGCAGAATGCCCCGAGCAGAACCCTGTGTGTGTTTGTGCTGTGCCAGGAGCTGATCAGCAGCAGGGGCTGTGCTTTGTGTGCGCGTGGCTGCGAGGGTGGGGATGTGTGTGTTTGTGTGTCTAAGGTTGGGTGCTTAAATGCTTTGTTGCATTATGTTAATTCCTCGGCAGTGCAATCAAATTCATGTCGTAATTAAAGCTGTCAGTTGGAAGGCAAGCCAATCGCCAAGAAAACACAGCATAACAAATGAAGTGAAATGATTCTGCGTGTAGCTATACAATGCTTCGCCAGGCATGAAATTAAATAAGTAATTTGATGTTGACATCAGAAATTGAAATGATACCCACTGTTCCTTCATTCAGTCAGACCTGCATAAACAATAGCCAGAACAAATATGTACAACACAGTCTTTCTCCCCACCCAGCTCCCCAAGTAATGCACAATATATATGCAAAATGGGTATGACTGTGCCTTCCAAGACCTCAAGGATGTAATTTTCTTTGGTACACAATAAACTAATGCTTACACAAGGGTTACTATATTTTTGCTTCTGGGCCAAAGTTCTTCTCTTTAAGAAAGGATGGGTAAAAAATTAAAAAAGAAAAAAAAAAACAAACCACAGAAGGAAAATAACAAAACCAAAACCCTGTCAATTTTAAGCAAGTGTGTTTTGCTGGTGGGCACCTTATACAGGCTTCTGCTGGGGGTTGTGTGAATATCAAATAGTATTTCTAATGTCCTATTTTGCAAAGGGTTTCGGAAAGTGAAACCATTACCTCTATTATAGGCACACTTTATATAAGAGCTATAGAACCACCCAGTGCAGGATCACGACTCAGCACGGGCTTGTAAAGATGCCTGTACAGTTGGTACCAAGGCTGGGCACTGGGTAGTGGGATCCTTTCGCTATTGGGAGTTACCCAAAAGGTGAGAAGTTGTCTCCTTGCATAGCCCTCGCTTCAGCCTCTGTGCTCTGTCAACACACAGTCCACAACACAGCTGACGTAGTCATTCATGCATGTGCAGCACAGCCTCTCATACTTCAATTACACGGAGTTTGCAAACTGTACTCTCCATATGCAGCATGCAATGTGTGAAGGGCTATATTTCCATCCAGCAAACTCAAACTCCCTGAAAATGCACAGTTGTTCGGTGAAAGTCATTTGACTGCTGTGTTTCGACTGTCCTCCCATAGCCATTGCAGCATTGCTTTTGAAGGAATGAAAATATTCAGTGGGAAATATTTTGTTTGCTTATTCTTTTTTTCTTCCTCTTTATTGTTTTGTTTTGATACTCTGTCCTTCCAAATCTTGGATTAAAAAGCAGACAAAAATTACACACAGATGCAGAATGCAAACTTTGGAGCTTTCAGCCAGTAAAGTAAGTTTAAAAAAACTGTGAGTGAAAGAGTGGGACTCGCTTGGCATCTGTACATAGCTGAAACAAAAATGGTTATAATGATTGCACGTGTTGTACTCGTGGGTAGATCTCCAGCTCAAATGAAAGGAATTTAAATGGCATGAAGCAGAGATCAGGATGAGTGGGGAGAGGAAGGCAGTGTGTGCCGTGATGGATACTGAGCAGAGTGTGCTGCACCGCTCGGTGTCAGGGCTGCAGGGCCACAGGGGCTCCCAGTGACGCCAGAAATCACAAGCCAGACAAGATTAAGATGATAAAGAACAGTTTACTGTAGGTCCTCCAGGTGCAAGTGTGGCAAAATGCACACGTGATACAGGACTTCAGCAATTTTGTAAGTTTAACAAATTAGCGTACTGTACAGAAATTATCCAATTAGAGGAACAGTTAATTCAGTTATCCCCCCCTTTTGGTTCTGCCTCCCACTGAAGCCCCCCCACCCCCGAACTTCTAATCCCACATTTATAATGACTATGATATATGGAAAAAATAAAATGCCCTTGGTTCACTATAGAAGCAAGACTAAGTAAGAGTCCAGGAAGGAGAGCTTACTGTTCTAAAATCTAAGAGGAAGGGTAGGGAAAGTACCAGAGTTAAGGAGCTGTATCACTAGATAATAATAGTCTGCAGAGCTATGAATAGATGAAAAATGTATAAAGAGAAAAAATTTTTTTGGCATCACCAAAGCAGGGCCTGTGCCTATGGAGGGCTCTGCCCAGGGCTGTGCTGGTGACCAGGTCATTCCAGCAGGATGGACACAGGGACAGCCGGGAGGCAGAGTGGCTGGGCTGAACCCGCTGCTGCTGTCAGGGACATCATCCCTGGGACCAGGGAGGTCTCCTGTGGGTGATGGTGGCACAGGGAACTTGAGGCCCCAGAGCAGCAAGAGTGGGGACAGGAGGGCTTTGGAATAATGCCTTTGTTTGTGTGGAGCTCCCTTGCCTGTGACAGCCAGAGCTGAGCACTGCAGAGCTGCTCTTTGGGCCCCTGTCTCAGATCAGGGGTGAGGTGATGCAAATTCTGTGTCCTCCCAGGGGTTTGCTGGGACCCCTCTGCAGTTCCTGGTTATCCTTGAGCTGTGTCACCACCAAGAGTGAGGCTGTGCTGAGGCACAGAAATGGGAGCTGAGCTCCAGGAGTGACACACTGGCTGTCTGCTCACTAGAGAATGGTCCTGTGCCTTTTCCTCCATGTCCATGGGCTCTGCAGGCTGGAGCTGGGAACTGCTCACCATATAATGGAACAGCCTGACCTGGATTAGCACCGAGATGTTTTGGTCTCCCCCATGTTTCTGAGAGAACCTGCTGTGTAATCCCCATTGCTTAGATGAAAAACTAATGAAACAAAACCCTTTATCTCCTTAATTCCTGTGAATATAGAGGTTGTGATCGTGTCCCACTTAAACTGAATCTCATGATGCTTTTTTTTTTCTTTTAAAGCATTTAAACAAATTGAGTATTTTCCAGGGTAGTAATATTAGTTTTATTTATTTTTATAGGTTTGATTTTTGAAATCTATTTCACACTCTAGATATTCGCTGTTTGCTTTTTTATGTTGTTGTTGTTTCTAAATCCTTGGTTTGTCAAACAGTGTGGACATCCAAATGGGAAATTGTAGTGACTGCATTCTCCAGAAAATGGTACATTGACTGGAGCAGCTTCTCTGTGCCCACGCATTCTTTACATTTCAGACTACTAATTATGTTTACAAAATGTCTCATTTTAGAAAAGCACTATATGTGTACTAACCAGGGCCTTTCGGGAATAAATTGGCAAACAGGTCACACGCTGAAAAAGTCATCCAAACCCACCGGGCTTTTTGTTTTGAAGTCAGTCTACTTTTTTTCCCCTTCTCCCCCTCCCGCCTGCCCCTTTGTGGCCACGAAGCTGAGGAGCTGGAGTCCAGGGCATTGAATGTCAGCATGTCAGGGAGGCTGGTTGATGAGTGTCTGTTTAGTCTCAGTGCAGGGCGAAATGCCATCATTAATTCATTACCCAGCTGCCTGTCAAATAAATTGGCAATTACATCCACCGCAGAAGCTTGGAATTCAGTAAATAGCACGTTACCATCTCCGAGTCGTTGAGAGATGTAAAGAGAAAAATTAAGCAACAGCGTGTTTGTTTCAGTAGCAGATGACAAGGGGCAGGACGCTGGTGCTGTGATGTGGTGATGAAAAGCTTGGAAAGGGCTGGTAATGAGCTGTGTGGATTGGAACGTGTTAAAAACCATCACTGACTTCCCACTTTGTCTTTGTGTTTTATTGCAGAGCTCAGCTCCTTCCAGCTTGGGAACAGGCTACTTTGTAAGTGTCTCTCCACTTTCACACATGTGCCTCTGAGCAGCAGAGTGTTCCTCAGACAAAAGTGCCTTAGTGCATGGACACAGGGATAACCCACCCACCCCATGCTGCCCAATAGCTTAATTTTATTATATAAAGCTTATTTTTATTTCTTATTATAGCTTATTTTTATTTCTTCCTCCACAAATGCACTGGAAGTCATATTTGCAATGTGGTGGTCGGTGTTTTCTTGAGCTAATTATTAATATCATATTAATTACTACATAAATTTGAACAGCATTTAATTTACACAATTAGAGCAAAGAAAATGAGCCATGGTCTCACCAGTTCTCTAATGTGAAATGGTAGGATCTTGATTTTCCCTTGCACAAGTTGTTGTTGAATCACAGATTTTAAAGAGCCCATTACAATGTCTTGCCTCATCTCCTGCGTACCACAGCCCAGAGGACGTGGCACAGTGATTTCTACCTGTTGCTTAAAAGCCCGTGGCTCATGGACACTCTTGGAAAACACAGAAGTTTTATTTATGCCAGATTTACATTTTATGTCCTAAGAAGCAGATCAAGCCCCAGCTGGTTTGAAAATTGATCAGGTTTTTCTGGGTTTGTGATCTATTTGCATGCATCTGTATTGATTTAACAGTCTATATTCATACCTTTCAGTTCATTCCCACATTCATCAATATACCTTTTACTTGCACTGATAAGCTTGGGAGTAAAAAAATGTTTTCCAGGCAATCCAATGTACTGCTTATTTTCTTCCAAGATTTATATTTAAATTGCTTATATCCTGTTTCTCTTGTAACTTATGCTGTATTCTCCAAGCACATCTTTTCTGCCTTTATAATGACTGTAGGAGAAGCAGAGCATTGTGTATGTCCCAAACCAGGTGGGTAAAATGCAGTGAGCCTTGGCCTGTAGCACTGCTCTGTGAGGTTATCAGAATAATCAAAACCTGCTTCTATCTTTTCACTGAACTCTGGGGAAAAGTAAACTCTGTGGTACTCAATTACATGATGGAAAAACTTGGTTGCACTCTTGTCACATTCCCAGAGAGTCATCTTCTTCTATTAGCACATGGTGAATTTAGTCTTTTGTCACAGAGGTCTGTGATCCTGTAAGAAAGTTATGGGATTAAACTGTGACCATGTGCTCTCACAAAAATTGCACAAAAATTGCTTAATACCTGGAGAAATGCTGTGTCCTGCTGGATTTACGTTGGGCTTCTGCAGAAACAGAACGTTCACACTGCTGGTGGTGAGGTGTGAAAAGAGCATCCTCGACTGAAAAAGTTTTATGGTAGTTGTTCTAATTATATCGAGGCCCAGATCAGTGTAAGGTAAGTTGTGAAACAGAAAAACAAGCTGGTTTCCTCTTTTCAGCACTTGCCCTGCTTTGTGTCATATGTGTTTTTTAAGAGGGAGGGGATGAAGGGAAAAATGATATCAAATGGCTCAGTGTTTATTTTGAATTAAAACTAAACCTTGAATGTCTTTCCATAGTTCAGAATGAATTGCTTTCCTTTGTCTGGGAGAATCCCAATCCTGTGGACGTCTGTAGCCATGCTCTGGAGTGGCACAGATCTGATATGGGCTGGAGGGCTGTGCCATGGATAAATGAGCCTTGTTCTCCTTGCAGCGAGAGCTGAACGTGCCTGGTTTGGGAGCGGTGCTCAGCTCCATCTCCAGGCAGCAGAGGTAACAGAAGAGAAGCCATCTGCTGTTCCCTGCACCATACTGTCTGTGGGTTGGTCCACTAAAGTGAAAATCTGGAAGGTGTCAACATCCCCTATGCTCCAAGGGAAAGCTTGAAAGCTTCCAGCTCTCCTGAGCGAGGGATTTAGCAACAAGAAGAAGCCTGACATCTTCTAGGGCCGATGCATTGGCACCTTAAATCATTCCAGTTTGGATCTGTGTAGGTGGGGGAGACATCCCTTTTTGGTGCCATTAATATATTTAACTGAGCTGTTGCTTATCTATAGTTATAATATTGTCTTTAACTTTCTTTTTTTCTCTCTTCACCAATAGCCAAGTAGGTAGAAAATGTCCTTCAGTTTCTCTTTTTAAGTTGTTTTTACACTTACACAGTCTTGGATGAAACATGAAGGGGTTTTTTCCTCCCTTTTCACTTTAGAAAATTGTTTTTAGGATTATCTTGCTTGTTGTTTTAAAAAAGTCCATACTCTTATTAACTTACATGGGGCAAATAAAACCCATATGTGTTTTGCGGTACCAGGCAATGAGAAAAATGCTCCAGAATGATCCAATTAGCATGTGTTTCTGATCAATGTAATTACTGTATTATCAAAGTGCAAAAGAATATGCACTTGAATTGACTTCTTTTTTCCAAAGCCTTTAACTAGAAAAGACTGTTAGTTTTTGTGTTTGGTGTTAACCCAGAACATCAAAACAGGGGTCATTGGTCTCGAATATGGTGAAAAGAACTTCTAGTTTAATAGGTAATAATAAAGCTTTGGCCCTTGGAAATGATTTGATGTATGAATATTATGGACTGCAGCTCACCAGAGGGAACATAGGAACCAGGTAGGTGAAAATGGACTGATGGACATCTACTGCAGAGTTGCAGGTTGTGTTAAATGAAAGAACACTGAGGTATGGATTAAGTGGCACATGTTTGCTGTTTAAATCAAGTATCAATGGAATCTTCATGTGTTTAGGCCATGTTGCCTAACATAGAGGTGATCCACATCCAGCTTGGAATCCCCTTTGAGGACGATGCTTGTGCCAGGCACTCAGGTTTGAGGGGTGGTGGGTTGTGTGTCTGCACTGTTTGTGGATGCTGTGCATGCTGCAGCAAAGCTAAAATGACTTTTAGATCCTGTTATTCTGTGGAATCTCCAGAGGTCACGGAGTGTTTAAGGAAACATTTATAAAGCTGACACTTCCCAGTAACACAAAATTGTTCTTCTAATATCTCTGGGATAGCTCCATCCTGGTAATTCATTATGCACCTTCAGTAGTAGAGGTGAAGGCTGAAATCTTACCTGATTTTATACTGTAAGTAGATACATTTCTGAATGGCAAAGCTGGAGACTGAATTCTTCTGTTCTTGTTGCCTCTGTCTAAGTGCTGCTGGAAAAGCAACAGGGAAAGGAAAAATGCTCTGGGGAGGGCATTCCTGCATCCTGCTTTGGCAGTGGAGAGGGTTGGGAATCTCTGTCAGGAGCTGGGGTCACTGAACTGCCCTTGATTAAACAAACCTTCAGCAAAATGGAACCAATGGGAGTGGCCACTGAAGGAGAGGTGATGGTCCAGTGTTGCTGAGGAGCTCTAAAGACACCTTCAAATTTGGAATTCACTTGGGAACAACTCTCTTCTACTCCTTTCACAGGTGTTGGGATATTCCGTAGGTTCTGTTTAAAAGACATTTTTGTTGGAGTCTGTTTCACCTGTCTTGGTGCTCCTTGTCAGAGGAGACACTTTCCCATCCTTTTTGCATATTATTAAATCAATAGTCAGGAAAGAAGAGGTGAAAATCATTCTAATTCTCCTGTAAGCCTTTTGTGCTGGCCAGACTTTACTGCTTCCCCTGGGGTCAGTCCAGTCTATGATTGGTGCATGTGGAGAAAAAAAATTAGACGTTCTGTTAGTATTGGTGCAGCCTAAGAAATCATAACTCAATACTTCCTGGAAGATCTCCCAGTTGTCTTTGATATTTTTTTTGCATTGCAAATTGTCATTGTCTCTCATCAAAGACAGATCATCAGGTAGATTACATCTCATCAAGATGTCAGATCAGATAATTGGAAAGTAGCTAGAATTTTAGGAAAAAATCACCATCTTTTTAACTTGAAAACTATTTGAATTATGGGAGTTTTTAATGTTGTTCAGCTGTCTTAAAGATTTCAGGAGGTTGAGATGTTTTAGAATACGATTGGAATTTGAATAACAGTAAAGCTTTTTCTCTTTCCTAGCTTTGAAGAATGATTTTTGCTTTTTCGTGTATCTTGCACCCAGCCAAATTCATTTTAAAGTAGATAGTGGTTCATTGGTTTGCAGCACAAAACAGAGCAGAAATCAAAACTTAAATAACTGAGTATTTTGCTTCTAAACAACAACCCTGATTCCCAAGATTGTCAGGTTCTTTGGCAATTGTACAGTTTCTCTGGTTTTGGCAACTCATTTCCATTTTCTGTATGGGTCTGCTTCTTGAGTCTTTGTTGCAGTTTCTGAGGGTTTTCAGTTCCTCTTTTAATGTTTTCTTTTTGGATTGCAGGTCTGTGTTATTTTCTTTTCCTTCAAATGCAAGGAGTTTGTGAATTTTTCAGAGCTGGGTAGAGTTTGGTAATAAGCTGGTGCTGGAAATAACATTGGGAAGGCAGAAGACCCCTGTGACCCTTCTTTTCCAAAGAGTGCTCTTGCTCCACCTTAAAAAAAAAAAAAAAAAAGGAAAGAAAAGCTAAAACTGTGCTTTGCACATGGGCTGGTGACTCAGACAAACATAAATCGTGAGCTTATTCCCAGAGGCTCTGGCTAATCAGTTGTGCTATCCAATTTGGCCCTGAGTGGGTTGGGTTCAGCAGATGTTTGTGCAGTCCCAGCGTGCCACTGGGACACTGGGTTGTGCAATGTTGCATTACATTACTCAGAGCTCTAAAAACCCAGCCCAGGGAGAATGAGGGGAGCACCAGTGGTGTTTAGTATGGATGTGATGGAGGACCAGTCTTTGGCATAGATACGGCCAGCAATTTCTCTGTGCAGTGGGAGTGATTTTCACCCGAGACATTGCCTTGCAGAAGAAATGTGGAATTAGTTACACCAGCACATTCTCTGCGCCCAGAGGGCCCTTCAGAGAGGAGATTTCCCCTCATTGCCTGGTCCATATGTTCTGGCAGTGATCCTAGGGAGCTGTGCTTTGTTCCTTGAGGTGCTCAGGTTTGTGATGTTGATGACTCTCCTCGGTGAGAGGGTTTGAAGAGACTCCACTCCAGGGGAGTGCAGTAGGGCCCATGGGTTTCCACAGGAGAGAAACACATTAGATCAAAATTACCATTTGAAAGGGGTTCAAGAAATTCAGCAGCTAATGCTACAGAAGGGATGTTGTCTTCTCCTACACATGATGGTGTTGGTCAAAGAAGAACTGTTGTTCTTGCAAGTGGGTTAATTTTAATGCTTGGCTTTGGAAGCCAAACATTAAAGTGTATTTTGCTGATGTAAAAGTGTGTCCATCTGAAACACCCTGAGGTCCACAAAGGCTCTGCACAGTGGCTGTTGGGGTGGCACCACACCATGAGCTGTCATGTGCCCTGTGAACAGAGTTGGAAAGAGGATCCTTGTTATCCTCTGTTTGGCACCATAAATCATTGTTAACGAATCCTAATTTGCTTAGTAGGGTAATGAATGATCTCCAATTTTCTCACTGTAATTAGTTTTACCAACTATTATTGTGAAGGGTATACTGAAATCCATTTTAGCTTCACTTTAAATTCTCCATGCGCCCATTCATTGCAGAAGTGGAGCTGACAACAGAGGTTATGAATCTTCTGACAGTAAATTCAGATTCGACAAAAGTGGACAAGATCCCCAGTAGAAATCTCTCTGTGGGCTGTAATTACTCATTAGTGTTTGCAGCCCTCAGTGGAGTAGATTTGGTGTGGTGCATTGAGACCACGGGACCTGGTGTTTCTTCATCTGAAGTCTTTTAGGTGTTGTCTTTTGTTTTCCAGGAGCCATTAAAAATGCAGTTTATTCTAAGTGCTGCTGTAAGGGAGGCATCATCATTGCCAACTAAATACATTGCATGTAATAAAGTCTACCCCAGGTCTATTAATTTTAGCATTTATAAACTGCAGTGCTGCTCCTAGGGAGAACTGAGACTCATTAAAGAGTTTGCTAACAACATGACCAGCAAAGCAAGAAGAAGAGCAAGAGCAGCTGCATTTCCAGCATCCTGCTCATCACAGTAAGAATAGATGGAGCAAAACAACAGATTTTGGAGAAGAAAATGGTATATTTCACATTTTATTAACTCAGTATTTGGGGAAAGATTAGGCAAGCAGAATAAATGACCTGGTCTGGGTTTTGGTCAGGATAGGTCTCTCCTCAGATCATTTTGAACAGAGATGGTGAAGGTCTGGGTTATTTTTACAGCCCTTCAGGATGGTATTTCCTCAAACACTGTAGAACCCTGCCCTAATGCATGCTCATGCTTTCTGAATAACACGCTTTGGATTTAAAATACTAATCCCTACAGTTCTTTGAATTGTGTGCAACTGTGTTGTCCAAATCATATAGAAAGAGAGCAGGGCACCACAGCAGTTTCTAAGACGGCCAGACACAACTGAGACCAGATTGCAGAACTTCAGATCTTTCTGGTTTGTCCCCTCATTGCTGAAATACAGATTGTCACCCTCTGGCTGAACAATGACATTTCTTTAATAACTTGATGGTAATTTCATTAGGGCAGTCCCCAGACACTTTGGTGATTCAGGAGGTGATATCCCCAAGGCACTGTGACTCAGGATTGAGCAGAGGGTGCTGGCCTGGGCCTTGCCTCTCCTTGCCCAAGCCCAGTCCTGCTGGAGTTCTCAGAACTGAGCAGTTCTGTGCTTTCTCGAATGCCTGTGCCTCAGTTTTGCAATGCTGTGTCTTTCCCATGTTTTGGGGTTTTTTTTAATTTTTATTTTTCTAATTTCTGGAATGGTGTTACATTTACTGCCCTTGCCTTTCTTCAGCAAGTGCTTCCAGCTTGTTGCTCCCTTTTCCTTCTGCTTCCCCACTTTCCTTGTTGGAGCCATCTTTTTTCTAAGGATTACAAGTGTGATGACTTGAGACATCATGAAAAAAGAAAGGGAAAAAGGAAGGATATAAAAGGTTTTATGTATTTGGAGAAGACCCATTATTTGCTGAAAGGGTCTCCCACTTCTGTAACCAGTAGAAAGGGGAGTGTTGGAAGGGGTTGGTTGATAACTTCATTTACATTTTAAAACCCTGGAGGCATACTTAGTTCATATTTTTGGTGGTATTTCAGGTAAACTTGCTTAATCATTTTTTTCCAGCAAAAATCAGTTTAGAGAAGTCAAGACATAGTCATTTATGGGCAAGTGTTGAATTTAATTTCCTCTTCTGGACATTATAAGATTTCTGTAAGTAACAGAAAGACTTAAGATTTGCTGTCAGTCTAAGTTTGGTCTCAAGTGCCTCGTGTTACTGTGGCTCATATTCTGCTCATCAGTACCTGCAAAGCAAAAGGATTCTTTTCTGTGTTTCCCTTCTTTCTCTTTCCTGTAACACATGACACAAATTGCAAATGTGAACCTGAATAATAAAGGATTGCTTCACTGATTGCTAAACATGCATTATGGTGCTTTTAAACTCATTTCAGGTCATCATACTGCAAATTAGTTTGATTGCAAGCAGTTAAGCTGTCACACACAGAGCCTCCATCTTCCAAGGGTCTCACTTTCGTATCAGTACAAGAGAATGCTCAGCAGCATTGCCTGCATTGTGTTTTTAATATTCTGGGGGAAGGACAGTGTTGGGTCTCTGGAGGAGGTTCTGTGTGATTTCATGAAAGGAAAGTGCTGTGCAGTCCCTCACTGGAGCACTGCAGTGAGCCCTGGGTTTGTGCCTCGTGTGAAAGGGGGCTGAGCACGTCCTCTACAACACAAGAGCCAGCTTGCTCTTGGTTGTGATGTTTTGGAGCTTGGTGGAATTTGTCTGTAGCCCCATGGAAAGAGCAGCACTGGACTGTTCCTATTGCAAATTATCTCATGTCATTGTTGTTTGTAACGAGATTTTGCTCAGTAAGATACAAAATTAACATTTTCAACTTTGTGCAGTTAATGGGAGAACCTTTCAAGGTCTCTGCATGGTGTAACACAAGAATGTACAGATCAACACACCCTCATGCAAAAAGGGGTTATGGCAGAAAAGCATTGTGGTAGAAAGGACCTAAAAGGGTAAAATGTGGTGATTTCCCTGGAAAGGGTAAAACGTGGTGATTTTTTTTGGAAAGGGGGTTTGTGGTGCTTGTTTGGGTGGGTGCTGTGCAGAGAGGGAGTGAAACTCCTCCTGAGCCCAGCATGGGAGCCCTGTGCCCCGTGCCAGCCTGGGCTGCCTTGCAGAGGAGAAATGCAGAGCTGCAAACTCGGTGACCTTGGAAAAGAGCAGTGCGGTCACTGGGCTGACTGATGGGATTACTGTGGGGAAAGAGAATGCAAAAGCCTCTAAGGAACCAGGAGCATGCAGGATGGATGGATGGATGGATGGATGGATGCATGATGAGGACAAGCCATGTGATGTTTTATTCTGATGGCAGTTTCCATAAGCTTTTCATTTTGCCATTTTCTGAGAAATACAGTCTTTCTCTCTCATATTTTGGAAGAACACATTTATTAATTTAGGCTACATCACATTGTTTATTTTTTTAACACAACGGGTCTTTTTCTTCTTGCAAAATTTACAAGTCAGGAAATACTGAGACAGTTAAGTCAGGAGGAAAACACTGCTGTAATACTGCAGGCACTCAGTTCTGAACCTTGCCCAAAGTATGACTTGTTCCTATGCGAATGAGTGGTGTTAAGGTGAATAATGGGTTATTCTTCCTTTGAAGGTGAATATTGGGTTATTCTTTTGTGTCCCTTGGAGGGATAGTAGGGCTGGTACCTGAAGCAGAGAACACATCTCCTGATTGCAAGAATTAAGGCTGAATTTCAGAGAAAAGAGTCCAATCCCCTTTCTCAGCCTTTTATGTCAGAACTCAAAATTGCTGTCTGATAAAATGTAGGACACCAGATTGAATTACTTCATTGAACCACTGCTGTCCCCTGTTAATGGTAATTGCACGGATATAGCGGTCTTTCTTGGCAACATCTCAGATATTTACCTCCCACTGTTTTTCAATTCAAACCTTTGATGAAAATATTCCCAGTACTTCTTTAAAGCAGACACCCAACTGTCTTTCTTGACAAAGGCAAGGTCTTTAAATCAGATCCTGACAATTTGTGACACAGCAGTCTATCTAAATCACCTTTTACCTATGTCTCTGTGTCATTTCCTGGGAAAAAAATGTCCATCAGAGGAAGGTTGCTTAGGGCTTGGTGCTCAGAGAGTCTGTGCATGTGGCAGCACCAAGCTGGAAGATTTGTGTGTTTGTTTCAGTGGAAGTAATTAAATGAAGGCTTGTAAAGTCACAGTGCATGCTGTAATGGTTCATTAGAAATATTTGGGAGTGTTTTGTCCATGAGAAAATGATTATTAGGTTATTGCTGTTCTCAGACCATTAGGAAGTCAAGGTTTTTTGTGGCCTTTCCTTTAGCAATGGTAAATCGGTTAAGAAAAAAAAAAAATCAGGGTAAATATTTTCATCTTCGCTCCACCTGAGGGTTAATGTACATTCAGCTGAAGTAGCTTACATTCACCTCCTGAAATCTCATCTCTGCTGATGCTGTGAATTCTCCCTCCCACGGAGGGATGTGGATGCCACACACACCCTCAGCCCTGCCATGCCATGCTTAGAGGCCTGAGCTGAGCAGAGCTCAGTGGCTCCTGCAGTCACACCTGAGCATCACTGGGGCACTGCTGGGGCACTACTGGGACACTGCTGCCTGCCTGTGGCTCCTGCAGTCGCACCCAGCATCAATGGGGCACTGCTGGGGCACTGCAGTCACACCCAGCATCACTGGGGCACTGCTGGGGCACTGCTGGGGCACTGCAGTCACACCCAGCATCACTGGGGCACTGCTGCCTGCCCGTGCTCTTCCCTCCTGCTGGAGGCCGTGCCAGCACATTCTGCATTCCTGGCTGTGCTTTTGGGACAATCTCAAGGTTGGCAGATCATAGCAGTGGACTTGGTTGTGTAGCATCACTGTAAAAGAATTTATAGGAGAAGAACTGTGAAAATCAGTTGGCTGTGAATGAACATGAAGTAGTTTCTACGAGTATTTATTATGAATGTTTTAGCTGTTCATTTCATTCCGTGGCCTATAGAACAGCAGTCTTCATCACAAAGTGCCCCACCTGTGTGTTTGAGGAGTACTGGGCAAACAGATTTCAAGCTATTATTGTAATAGAACCTCATAATAGTAATAATACTGACTAATTGTTCCACCTTAGCAGCTGAAAAGAGGTTGTTGTTGAATGGCAGAACAGTTCAAATAAAAGATCAGGAGATAACTTCATTAGCAAAGTGTTAATCTTGGCCAAGGAGGACTTGTCTGCCGGGGATGGTGATGAAAGGTGAGCTTGGAGGGGAAAAAATAACTGTTCTGATGAGTGCATGTGCCAGGCTGGTTCAGAGAGTAGAGTTCATGTTTGGAGAGGCATCACCACAGCACGTGATGACATTTGTGCCACTTGGAAATGAAAGGAACTTTTCAAACCAAGTGCTGGACTGCTGTGGATCAGTGAATGCAAGAGGAATGTGCTGAAATTTCAAGGAATCATTTCTGACCCCAGGTGGAAGGGGTTTCATGGTGCACAGCTGAAAGAAATGAGAGTGATTTAAGATTTTTCAAGCATGTAAAAAAAATTCTTCCAGTAGAGATGGTCGTGCAAGTTCATGTTCCCTCTGCTGTGGTGAGGAATGGAGAAGGCAACAGAGGCTGCAGAATTGGCAGCACAGGTGCAGGGAAAAGGGATGTGTGCTGGGGCTCTCTGGAAGGCCCTGGTGCAGAGAGATCACTCACTCCTGGTGTGAGCCCTGCTCTTCTCCTCCCTTCCTGCCTCCTGTGCAACGTTGACATCCACCTTGCAGGACTCTTCCACCTCAGAGTGGCAGCTGCGGCAGGGCTGTGGCAGGGCTGTAGGGATGCCTTGAGAGGCCATCTGAAAACAGAGACCAGACAGAAGTAAAGGGAATAAAGGTGGGGATTTATTGGAAAGGCCTTCAAAGGTACCCCTGGGGAGCCAGAGGTGCTGCCCAGATGGGCCCCGAGATGGACCCTGAGAGGCCACGAGTTCTTCCCACTTTTATAGGTTTGGTTCATTTGCATCTCAGGGTTCATTCTCCAATTAAAGCTTCAGTTAATGATGGAATTCCCCTCAGCTTGCCCCCCTCTCAGAGGCTTTTGGTTGATACTTTTTGGGCCCAGGAGGGGCTGGGTGTCCTTGGAGAGCATCCCCGGAGAGGCTTTGCTGTGTGTGCCCAGCACAGAGAGCAGCAATGAACAGGGAACAGGAAACTCCAGAGTTACACACTGGGCACTGCAGGGTTTGGAAAATATAAAAGTTAAAACCTGAGGCATCAGTAGCAGGGCTGATGTGCTCTCATAGCAGAGGAAGACAGCACAGACCCCGAGCTGGCACATCCCTGCAGGCACCTCTGGAAGCTCTGTGTGCTCTGCTGCCCACTTGGAGCTGCCAGCCTGGCAGAGGCAGCCTGGAGCCTGGGATGTGTTAAACACCACCAAGGCCTTGTTTGCTCCCTCCCCACCCACCTTCCCCCCTGAACACAAACTGTGAGAAGTCCAAGAACTGCTGTGGTGCCAAGGAGAGCAAAATTACTTACAGCTGGTGAGTGCCACCTGCTCCTGCCCAACTTCAGCCAAAACAGTTTCCTCCCTGGAGTGCCCTGGAGTGGGGAATCCAAAAGCTGTTCAGAGCAGGCAATATTTAGTGTGGATGGGGAAGAGACGCTGCAATTCCTGCTTGGAAGCAGAGTGTGTGATGCAGGAGGTCTCTAGGACTGATGTCTGTCTCTCCCTTTCCAAAGTCGCTTAAATCACCCTCTCTGCATTCTTCCACTGTGTTGCTTATGAATATTAATTCAGCCCTCTCTCCCTTTATATGCCATCCTTTTTCCCCATCCAAGCTAATGCAAATTTAATGTTGTTTAAAAAAAAAGATTAAAAAAAGGCCTGCAAATGATAGTGAGAGCAGTGTGTCTTCCTTGGCTCAGTGATGCATTGATGCAATGACACCAGGTGTGACACTGCATTTTATTCTGTGGTAGAAGCACTCCTTGACCCTGAGAAAGGAACAGAACACACTTTCCTGTGACTCCCACTCTGTTTCTTAATCACCTTCCTCATTCATCCCCAGTGCCCTTCATTTGCCCAGTGTTTCCCAGCAGTTTGCAGATATTTTTATGGTTTTGGTTTACTAAGTGTATCTTGCTTACTTAAATTGCCTGTGGTATAGAAACAGTAAATAAAAGGTCGACATCATTATAAATTCATAGCAAGAGGCCACTTGACAGCCCTCTGAGCACCTTATTCTTTCTTAGAGAGTACTTCATCAGTTCAAAGGACTTTGTTCTCACTGAATCGGTAGAAATTTTGTTGTATTTAACTAGAAAACCATGTTCTAATGTCTACATTCATTTATTTAAGAGGAAGATTTGGAGAAGGCTTGTTTTTGAGTTAACCTGCTGACAATTTTATCAAGTTTGAGCCTGGCTTTAGGCTTAGGAGCTCACTTGCTTACGTGCCTCTCAGAGTCAAAGCTTGGGTTTAATTTTGTTGCTTGTATCATCATTAACCATTGATTACTTCTTGCTTTCATTTTTGCAGTTCAGTTCCCAGTGTTTCTTGTTTCTTCCCTCTGCTTTGCTGTCATTTGTCGAAGTGTCATTAAACTGCTTTGAATTTGCTCTTTATTTCTCAGCTCAGTTATAAAGTCCTTTTCTTTGCCTATCTGCAGTACAAATGCCTGGAGTGATAATAACTAAAGCCTCTTTATTATTTCTTGAAAATATCACCTGGGATGTTCAGCTGAAGGTGGGTTTGCTGCAGCTTGTTTAGAAAGATAAAGAGAACTTCAGGCAGTGTGGGGCAGAACTGTGGGATACCCAGGCTGTCACATGCTCACCTGCATAAATAATGGCACATAGAAAATAAATCATAGCAGTCTTTTGCTGTTGGTAGCCTGGCTTCCTAAAACTTCTCCAGGTTCTCTCCAGGGGTTTCTGCCTGATGCTGGTGATGAATATGTAAGGGAACAATTGGAATACAGAGCTTTGGGAAGTGGCAAGCCCAAGAAACTCCACTGACAACCTGTTCTGCTTCTCCCATCTAGTTCTTCCTCATTCCACAGTACCAGGACATTTGTTGCTTCTAATCCAGGATCCCCCTTTGGAGGAACTAATTGTTCCCTTTCTCTGCACACCCCAGAGGAATAGGAAATGCTTTCTTCCTATCAAGGGACGGCTGTGCTGCCTAAAAGTGCATGGGAAGGCAGGGTGGTACAAGCAGGTCACAGCCATTATCTGCAGGTCAGAGCTCTGGTTTGCAGCTCTGCCTTGACAAGAAGCTTCCCTGGCACAGGAGCTCTGTGTCTCCCTGTGTTCCTGTGCTCCAGCTTCCACAGGAACTGTGCTGTTTCTCCTTCTTTTCAATTATTATGTCAGTTGACTGTGTTCACGTAGCTAGAGAGCAGTAAAGTATTTCATCTATTGACTGCTGCATCTAGAATAGATTAAATTAGTGTATATTCAACTTTTTACTGCTGACCTACAAAATTACTTTTAGTCTGGTTTGGATAGATAACTTTTTCTATTAATTTATTGCCATGCTCTGCTTTGATTGCTTTTTTTTTCATTGCTATCAAATCATATGCTGCTTTAATATCTCCTCCAAGATGTGCTCTTGATTAAGTCTATGTTGGATATTTGTACTACCGAGGATACTACTTAGAAATTCACTTTCTTAATAAAAAATACCTGTTTTTAAAGCTCTCACTTCTCCAAATTAAGGTGACTTGATTTAAGTGTGGTTAATCCTACTTTGTTTCATGGAGCTTTTGCATCTGCATTGGGAGAAAATACTCTCCTGCATCATGAATGGACACCTATGGAATAAGTGAGACAGGATCCAAGGGGAGGTGATTTTGGGGTGACATATAAAACATTTTGGTTTAAATTTCTATGTAGGGCCAGAATGATTTTGATTTTGGTACTATGGCAGAATCTCAGATCCTTTCATTAGTTTCTATATAACAACAGTCCTTGTCTCAAAAAGCTCCTAAGTAAAGTTAGCTGTGAAGTTTGAGATGAAAAAAATTGCCAAAACAATTGGAGAGAAAAGAATATCATGCAAAAAATATGTTTTGTGTAAATTACTACATGATCTTATAAACTAGGAGGCAGTTCACAGCTGCTGCCCGTAGCCATCAGTGTGTTTGTGGATGTGCAAACGCACAGGATTCAAAAGGAAAACTGCTCAGGTATGGTACCAGAATTCCCAGTTCAGCAGCTCCACTGGCTGCATCAGCTGTGCCAGGCTAGCCCAGCTGCTGACCTGCTCTGGCAGCAGCAAGCCAGACCCCAGATGTGTGACATCCTTCACAAACCTTATTGTTCTGTGTAACTTTCTTGGAAAATGCTTTTTTCATTATTTTGGAGGAGTTCTTCTTGTTTTGCTCTAGAAGTTTATGTACAACAAAACTGATGTTTTCATGTGCTCCTAAATTTGTTTTTTAGCCCAGCCCATTACACTTCACCTTTCTTTACACCAAAAAAAATGATCCAAATGATTGTAATTCCTAAGACACACCAATTTTTGAACAGGTCGTCTCTGTCAGGTGCTTCTTTTTGAAAGAAATCCTCATCTATCCCTCTGCAGTATGGAGCATGCATGTGAATCTTGAGGCCACTTCAGCTGTGGCTGCTCTGACTGCCTGCAATCTCCTGGCAGTACTGGGAGTACTCCTGCACCTCCTTTCCTGCCCAACACTGAATAGATTTAATCACAGCTCGAGTTCATTTTGCTCTTTTAAGCTGATGTAGTTGATTTTGCTGGTGGTAGAGGAAGGTGCATGCACAGATCCCTTCTGCTGGCTGCAGGGCACATGTGGGATCTTCCACGGGGGAGTAATAACAACCAGTGGGGAGTTTGCAGTGGCTTCAACTGCAACAGCTGTTTGTGACTCAACATCTGTCCTGGCCTCAGCCTCAGCACTGTCAGTGTTCTCGTACTGATGAACTGAGCATTTGGAGAGCTTGTGTGAAAACATTCCATTTGAATGGTTTTCTTTTGCTTTTTTTCACTCTTTATGTCCCTTTGAAGGAAGAAGAAAAGCACTTGCATGTAGATTTTTTCCCCCAAAAAGCACCTGGCTTTTCTCTCTGCCGATGGAAAGGCCTCGTTGCTTGGAGATGAAAGCACCGTTTCTCGCATCTGTTTAAATTTCACTCTGCTCTTCAGAGTCTCATCTCAACAAAGCAGAGGTTCAAGTTTAAACACATGCTTACATCTATTTTATTCAGGAGAGCGTGTAAGCACACACGCATACCCGAAGTCAATGGGATTTAAGTGTGTGCTTCACTTTAAAGCATGTGCTTCACTGCTCCCCTGAATGCAGGGGGTTTAAGCTGAGTGCTCTGGAAATTGCAGTGGCCTTGCACATATTGGTTCTTTTATCCATCTGGAAGAAGGGCTACTGTGAAATTCAGTAAGTACTGTTCCCACGTTGAAATTCTTGTGTAAAACACGCCTGTTTCTTTCCTGCCCGTTTCCCTTGCAGTGCATTTGGCTTACCCAGAAGAGCAGGATGTGGAGATGGTGGGAATTTGTTCCTGTGCCTTCGAGTGGGCTGTGTTGAGACTGATGCGGGTAGGGGGGTGTTCAGCCTGTGGCTGTGCCCAGCTCTTCTGTCTAAAGAGTGATGGCACCCAGCACTGCAATATTTAATCTGTGACTGGCACTGGAATCTTCCCAGTGGCCACTTGTAAATATTTCACTTGTCCAGCAGAAGCTTTCCCCAGACCCTGTTAGAATGAACAGCTCAGGGGCAGCCTGAAGAGCAGTGGCTCTCACCCGCCTGCCTGGCTGTTGGTGGTACTCAGATACCTCTTTGTACCTGGAATTCCCCTTCAGAGGTGGAACTGCAGCTCAGCAGCTGGGCCCCAATGTTTTGAAAATCTTTGAGAACCAATTAGGCTCTCCTCAGAGTATGGCTCATCCAGCCAGTCTGAATAAACAAATGGCACTGTTTGTATTAGGAAATCTTACAAATGACTGATCCCTGTCATGGGGTAACATTAATCTTTTTTGTATAGATTTCCAATAGTTAACCATCTGGCTCCATGCAGTTTTCCAGAAAACACTCACTACTGGGGCTGGTGGAAAGAAGAAGGTGGGATTAATAACCTGAACACATCATATGAAGCATTAATCTTTAGGATTGGCCGTTTGTTTTTATCAAAACAACTCCCATAAGATAATATTTCACAGCATGTGGTACTTGCCTGGACTTCTTTCAAAATGAGAAAATGTTTCAGTGTCTGCCATGATCTGCAGTTTGCAAATTCAGTGTGAATGATAAAAGCTGGAAGAATTATATGTTCGCTTCTGCTTTATGTTGCATTTACAGTCCTGGCCTGTTCAGGGGAAATGTGTGTGGTTGTTAAAGCATTTCATTTAAAACAGCACTTCTATGTAAGACTCTAAAATTACCTAAGTCAATGGCAATAATTAACACACGGGCTGGGACAGGCACTGCATTCATCCGATGGGTGATTTTTGTCACCTGAGCTGTCCAGGCAGGTCCAGAGTCTTGGTGCAGGTTAAATGATCTCAGTCTGGCTGAGCTTGACTTTAATCACCACTTGTTCTGCAGATCTCACTGCTCCTAAGTGCTCTCTTGAAATCTAGCCCCATGACTTCTGTCCTGCCTGAGGTCCCTGACTTGCAGGCTGTGGAAAATTAAAGGCAAAACCAGCTGCAGAGGTTGTGGCCTTCAGGCTGTCTGTCCTGCCCCTGTGATGGAGAATACCCCTCTGCAAGGGAGGTGAACGAATGGCTGCTAAAGCACGTGGAGTTGAACCGAAATTGGAGACAAAGCACTCCAAGCTGAAAGGCTGAGCACTGCAGGAGCTGCTCCATGAGCTGTGCCATTGTCTCTGCTGTGGGAGAGGACAGCGGCCGTCAGGGGATGGGGGAGATGGTCGTGGGGATGGGAACCACTTTGGCCACCTGATTTTAATTCCTCACTGCATGCAAAGCAGCGCTCTCAGTGCCATCCTTGGCAGCCTGGCTGTTTGCAGAGCTGGCTGGCTCTGTGCTGCTGCCTGCCCTCCCTGCCCTGCTCTCCCTGCCCGGCCCTGCCCTGTCCTGCCCTGCCCTGCTGGGGCTCTCCTGCCTTCAGCACTGCCCACAACCTGAGCAGCAATTCCAGATGGAATCTCTGGCCAGGAGGGACCACACTTTCCATGTGTTTGGCTGCAGCATATTGTGAACACCACCAGAACAGAACTAATAATTTTCCTAATCTGCATGGGACACGAGTGCACTTGAGTAATGTATAGCACTCTGTACATAAACCATGTTTATACCTTCTCACCCAATCATGTCTGTTGCAGTATTTCCAAATAAATGGTGGGGTTCTCGGTGATTCTTCCTGATAGAGAGTGATTTGTAATAATCTTGTCATGCCAAACTCATAATAATACTAAATGAGGACATTTGTTGAAGGAAGTGATTGTAAATTACATGCAAATTCAAGCCTTGCTGGCATTAATCAATACTGAAACACAACTTTTGCATTCCTGATATAATACTGCTGAATCTAATCCCATGGATTTTACATTTCCATGTGAATTAAGCATTTATTTTGATTTAAACCTTTTTTTCCCCCTACTGGGAAAGGATAACACTTTTTTTGGGCGGGTGTTACACAATCTTGACAGACCTGTACTTCCATACGCAGAGCTGGGAACTTCTGTGCACAGTTAATTAATCTGTAGTGCTTACACTGGCTTGCACTTCTGTGTGGTTGTGAATTAAGCTGGTTTGGGTAAAGCTTTTCATAGTCAGGCTCTCTGAAAAACATCCTCTGACCTCAGAAGCAAAGCATTGTTTTAGTTGTGTGGCAGTATTTGATTGAGAAGCAACTCCTGGTGATTGTCATAGGAGTTTATTTCATTACAGGGGCCCTGTGCACCCTGACTGGCACTGAAGGGCCACTGACTGACTCAGAATATTCATCAGAGCCAGTGGGAATGGGTGGGATCACAGCACTCTGTTAGATTTTGATCTTTCTTTAAGATTTCGTAGAACTAGAGCACAAAGTGAACCGTCAAAGCCATTTCAGGGTTATTATCTTTTTGTCAGGCATTTCAATACCAAAGTATTTTGGTTCAGCAGCCTCAGTATTGCATACTTAGCAGCACAGTTGTAATGATATTTTCATATGTGTTTCCATTAAAAACAGAGAGAGGCTTCCATATCCTATGATCAGTTTTCCATTTAATCTTTCCTCTAGTATCATCCACTCATTTTGGTTGAATGTGGAAAATGCAGTTGATTGTTTTTGATAACCACTAATGCATTCTGCCAGTGATTTCTTTCCACTCGTTATTGTAATACAAGAAGATTAATCGTACTTGATTTTATTTTAAAATATTAGACATCAATAATACAAAAGCTGACACTTCTGGGAATTTAACCTACTGGATTATTTATGTCACAGACAATTTTTTTTTTTATTTAAGCAATTGCTCCAGAGTAAATGCAGAGAATGTCAGCTGTTTATTCACAGCCACGTGCACAGACTGGTGTGTGTGTTTTCTGGGAGCAGCACTGCTATGGCACATTTTCACTCTGCTAAACTGTAACTTCTGAAATATTTAAGAGGCTATTACACTTCAGTCCTACCAATCTCTTTATTTTAGGCCTGATTTAAAGCATATTGAAGTCAATGCACATTCTTTGTTTGATCTCAGCACATATAATTCTCAGTGACTGGAAGTTAATAGAGCAGATCATCCTCTGTGATACATGGAGTTGGTATTTATGTGTCTGCATGAATGTGTGTCTGTGCACGTGGGCACAGCAAACCTGAGCCTTGTGCTGTGGAGTTCCCCGTCCTGGAATCCAATTTAGGTGGGAGCTGCTGGCTTAGTGTAAAATGGGCAGCAGTGGAAATAGCTGACGTGGCTCAGTGCAATTATTTTCAGCAGCTGGGGTTCAAAGGTCAGTCCATTTAGCACTGCAGGGCAGGGCTGTAGCATCCTTGGTGCTGGGGGTGTTGACTTTGGTTAAAGAGGGAGCAAAGGGTCTGATGTAAAAGTCACCAACTTCAGTAGGCTTTGGGTCAGAACCTAAATGCAGTTCTTATCTGCTGGATTGCTCAGCTGTTACGTTTTACAAGAATATTTGTATGTTTCTTTTGCAGTAATAGTCTGAGGGAAGTAATACTTTTCAGAATAATAAAACTGTTAAAGAAATAGGGTCTGATTTTCTGTTTCTTTAACAGCGACGTCAGGATGGTGTAACTCTTTTGAAATCAATGCAGTTACACCAGAATAAAGCTGCTGTTAATGGAGTGCAGAAATTGATGTTAATGGAGTGGAGAAATCTGAGAACTTCTTTATATCAGACTCAATTGACTCTAATTTTGATCATCTCCCTTGAACTGGAATTAGTAAACACTGAAATAGATAGAACTGCACTGGAGTAAAAGCAGTGTAATGGCATGGAGAATCCATCCTTTGTCAGTCAAAATGACTGCTGAAGAACCATTTTAACTTGAATTTCCTTAGTGGAAATTATTCTTTAACCATTCCATTTAACTTGAATGGTTTTGGAAATCCAGCCAGCATTTCAGTCGCAGCTCAGATTCTGTGTTTTATGGAACAGGTTTTTGCCTCGAGAGCATCTTCTCCAAATGTATCACTGTTGTAACTCAGCTTCCTTCAGATGAAGTAGATGGAGGTAAATTTGGCATTCTGATGAAAGCCAGCAAACCAGAGTCTGCAAGTTTTAATAGATCTTCCAGACTGTTACAGCAGTGAGAGCTAGAGATCAGATCATGGGATTCAAAACACGCAGAAGCACAAATGAAGGCAATTTGCTTTCCAAGGTCTCCAGTGCTTTGTGCTTAGATGTTTGCAATTGCACATTTGTCTGTGATAACTGTAAAACATTAGACTCTGAGAGGAAGCTGTGGTTTTTCAGTGCCTCCCTGGTGCTGGTGTAGTCCCGTGTGGGACAGATAAACAGCAGTGAACTCTGTGATCTCTGGGAGGGGCTCTAAGTCATCAGCAGGACATTGTTGTCCTCTCCATCTTTTCTATTGCTCTGTGCAGAAAAAGTGGCTGTAAAGTAGAGCAGCATCTAGAACCCCTGGTCACAGGGCACACTGAATTCTCAGTGTGGTGAGAATTCATGCTGTGCCTCCGGCTGTCACAGCAAACACGTGGCTTTTGCCACCCCTTCTGTGCACCCTGATGATGCTGTGGCCTCACTGGGCCTTACTGCTGACCCCAGTGCCTTGTAGGTCCCTGTGCACTGTTGGTGCTGACCCAGAATGACCCCTCAGTTGGGCTGGAATGGAGGTGCCTTGAGTGCGGAGGCTGCAGCATCTTTGAACCTCTCTCCTTTCTGGTTACAGTGCACACCTTGGGTAACAATTTACAGAATGTACTTCTGGAATTTGGGAGACTCGGACTTCCTCCTCGGCCTGGGAATTTCATTGTCATTTCACGCCTGTCTTCCAGCCTAGCACAGCAGAAAGGTGCTGGGATTGCAGTCAGAGTGTGGATGTCTTCCCCGTTGAGTTGTGTTGTCATTTTCAGCACTGGAACTTTCTGGGTGTGAAGGAGACTTCAGAATTGTGTGAGATTAAACCCCTCATATTCACAGAGCAATGGGAACTCTGGCTTGAGGTTCTGAAATTATGGTGGGGAGACATGGGGACTGGGACACTCTTTGGTTGAGGGGAGTTGATGTTAATGATCCAAATTTCACTGCCATCCAGACTTTCTGTATTGTTTTGAGCAATGACTGTGGAATATATAACCTGTAAATGTCTCAGCAGATTGCACTGAACAGAGCTCAGCAGATGAAAGCTGTGATCCATGACTGGATCCTTATTTTTAAATAAGAAGTGACTACACCTGGAGCATTGCTCCTGGAGGGGAGTGGGGTGATGACTGGCTGTTTTACTCAATTCATCCTGGGATGTGAGTGCCAACCACTGAGAGAGAAGCCAAATGAAACATTAAGGACTTTGCAAGTATAACTCACTATCCTAGCATTGCAGTGAAGTTTAGAGCCAATGAAAAGAAAGTAATGAGCCACTGGTTTAAAAAAGAGGCAGGAGTATTTATTTTATCTGGTAGTCTAAATCTAAATCTTTACTGTCTTCAATCAGAAGCCTAAAGGACTGGATTTTTCCTTTTCTCTGATACAAATCAATTCTCAGTGTT
This sequence comes from Rhipidura dahli, assembly GCA_013399225.1. Taxonomy (NCBI): domain Eukaryota; kingdom Metazoa; phylum Chordata; class Aves; order Passeriformes; family Rhipiduridae; genus Rhipidura; species Rhipidura dahli. Next base: position 305,711 of record VXAC01004569.1, on the reverse strand, counting down.
GCCTTGGGCATCTCAGTTGTGGGGCTTCAATCTCAGTGATTTGAGATCTACGGATAGGAAAAGAGATGAAAATATCTCGATCTAAAGCAAACTGTAGGCAAGCAGAGGCAGACCTGGGGGCAAAGAGAGGGTAGGTGTCACCTGCACTGAACAGGTAACAGCTGTGGCTGACTTTGATAAGAGTTTTCTGTGGCTGAAATTTCCCCTCTTGAAAAGGGACAGCAGAAGGCTGGCCGTGTGTTTGCACACTGGGCTTGGCCACGACACAGCAATTTTAAAGCAAGATATTTATACCTCGAAGCAAAGCTGGATTTTGCCCCATGGCTATGAGCACGAGCAATTGCTGCCTTCCCTGGGAGTGCTCCAGCACCTTTTAGCTGCTCATCAGAGTTCAGCTGGTTTGGCACAGCCTGGGCAGGGCAGCTTCTGTAGGTTGCTAAGTTATACACAATCCTTTTACTAAACACATACAGCAAATAAAATCACCTAAGTGCTGCATAATGGATCGTGGGGTCATCATCTTTCTCTTTCTTAATTCTGTAGCTTATTTCAGCCTCTGAGAAATGTGAACAATTATGCAGGTGTAGTCGCTACCAAAAGTAAGAAAGATTGAATTTGCTATTTGTAGCACTATAAAGCAAATACAGAATTCAATAATGTGTATTTTCATTATCCTAATGGAAGATTTCAGTCTGTTAAATGTGTTCAGATGTCCTTGGCAAAATTGGGGTCAGTCATGTGAAATGGAGACAAAATGTGTTTCATCATCTTGTGGTTATTATACTACAAGGATTTCATTGTAAAGTGCAACAAGTAATTGCAGCCACATTTCTGATGCTATTGACTGCTTTATCTAATGGAAATTATTTCTTTCTTGATTATTTAAAATGAACCTTTTACCATTGTCATGTAAGGAAGTTGTAAAGTTTTTTTTTTGAAAAAATACATTACAGCACCACCATTAACAACAACAATAACAGATTTAGAGTGTGCACTTCTCAGATGGATCTATCCAAGGATCTAAAGATGCTTTAGGAAGAATATCCAAATTAAAGTTCTTGTGTGGAAGGCAGAGATGATTGGTTTAAAACTGAGAAACTGCACTAGGCCTGATGGAAAGCAGCAAAAGTCCAAAGTAACTCATCCATTGGTGTAGCTCCTTGGGCTGAGCTGTGCTATCCCCAGGTGTGCCTCAGTCAGGGGGGTGTTTGTGTCCCTTCAGGGGCTTGGGGTGAGGCTCCCAAGGGGATCCACCCACCTGGACCAACCTGTCCAGAGCACTCGGAGCCGCATCCTGGATTTTTGGGGATTCACTGCTGCGAGGTTTGGCTGGCAGGGGTTGGACCCATTTCCCTGGAGTAAGAGGCAGGTGACGCAGGATTTTTCTCCTAAGCAGATGTTTATTATATTTTTATCTATGGCATTCCTGCACAGGGTGAGCCTCTGAGTTAACAAGGTGGAAAATGGTGAAGATGACCCCGAGTTGTCACTTCCAAGGCCAGTTAAAGCCCAGTCTATCCAATTATGAAATGCCAACAAATTTATTTCTACTTACAAACCAGTAACTATTCATTAAATATCCGCACTGCAGGTTTTTTGAACCAATACCAGAACACCCACACTTGTGAGGAAGAAGAAGAAGAAAGAAGAACAAACCCACACCCAAAATCCTCCATCTTGTTAAATGCATATTACTAAAATCCCATAAACCTAAAACCCAGGATTCCAACACCACAGGAGTGCACTGCCCTGGGCTTTTAGCTCCATACCTACCCTTGAGCACTGGCTAGCATGCAGTAGACCATGGATGAGGGTCCTCCTTCATTAAATCATCTTCCTCCTGCTTTTTCTGCCCCCAGAGACACCCATTCCAGTGCCTGCTGTGTCCCTCATGGGTATCTGGACAGGCACGAGCACCCACCCATGGAGCACTCCTGACTCCAGAGTCTGAGCTAAACACAAGTGAATTAAGGGCTTGATGCCATTGCAGAATAGCCACAGAAGGATGGGGCAGCTGATGAAGGCAGTGGGGGCCCAGGCCTGTGCCTTGTCTGAGCTCAGTCTGTCCGAGTCCAGGCAGGATGTGCCTCTGAGAGGTTGGGATTTCAGATGGTGCCAGAGTGACAAAATGTATTTTCACATGACACTGGAACATGTTGTTTGCTGTTGAAGGGTTTGGAATCTCAATTCCTCCTCTTCTTCATGATTCAAGATGCACTTTATGGCTACCAATTTGCAGATTTAGGATTCACTGTAAAGATGCTGCCTACAGGGTATTTGCCTGGCAGCAGACATGCATTGCTGTGGGCTTTGGTTCACTGCAAACTGAATGTTCAGGCAGATCAAGTGAAAATTTCTCAGGTTGTGATTGCCAGGCTTTTCTATTCCAACCAATAAAACATTCCTCATTTGTTTTGCATTTCTCAGTTTAAACCTTAATGTATGTGTGTGTATATATATATATATATATATGTATGTATATATATATGAACAAATAAATATATCAATAAATAAATATGGTATTCGTCCCAGAAGCATCAGAGACGAGATTCCAACACCCGTAAGGCTGCACCTCTGCAGATGTGAAATAGCTGTTGCTCAAAATGGGGTTATTCTAGATTTATACCTGTGCAGCTAAGTGGAGCTTCACATGGAAGAAGGCCCAAAACATATGGCAGTACCAATTTTGTTCAGAGCAAGTTTTTAATGATTTCTACCATTTGATCTACTGTACTGTAGATTTTATGGGTCAGTGTGGATAAAAAAATAAAATAAACATCTGGTAATGTACAGCTTTGTTTGGGTAGATTTATAGAGCTGGGCAGGGATGCAGCCAGTGTGTGGCTGTGGAGCCAATAAACAGACACTGAAGTTATTTCTGCTTTTGAGGGAAGAGTTGATCAACTGCAAACATCCCCACTGCTGAGTCTGCTCAGCAAGCTGCTCGAGAGGCCCCAGCCAATAATTATGCTTTATGGAGGTGTTTGTGCTTTCTCCCCACATGCAGATGTGGGGTTCAGCCAGGCCAGGGCCCCAGGAGCAGAGTGCCAGGATTTATGGGGTCCCCCAAGCACAGTCAGGGCAGCTTTAGGGCTGTTAAGCTGCTCAGCCACAGTGTCAGGATGTTTCTGCTTGCCTCTCTCACACCAGTAATATGCTACCAGTTGTGACTAGTTCTTTCCACAGGGCAGTGAAAATAAACCTATGGAATGGGATGCCACAACATCTTTTTTGCCATTAGGCATGGATTTTTTTTTCTCTAATTTTATTTTAGTTTTGTTGCTTTCAAAGGAGACTCTAACATCATCATCATCGTCATCATTATTATTATTATTATTATCATTGTTATTGTTATTATTATTATTAACATGGTCACCAGACAAAATTATTATGTTAAGGCAGAGACATCACATCACTTACATTTCATAGCTCAGTGCAATTTTCATAAAGTGTGAGGCAACATCCAAAAAAACATGACTCAGAATTAGAGTTTCAGAAGATTATTATATAGACATTATTTCCCCCAGGTCATGGGCTTTAGTCAAATTTGGAAGAGAATGAAATTGCCAACAGTGAAAAGCAGACAGAAAGGTATGAGTTCATGAGCAGAGAAATAACATTTTCATTTGTTCCTTCCCCATGGGAAAGATTCAACATTCCGGTAAATGGAGACGGTTATAAGAAATGAATTTTTGTCAGCAGGGATGTGATTTTAAGGCTCACTTATCCATTGGCAATCTAGATTTCTAACCCCAGGAATCTAGGAAATTGCTACAGAATGTAGTCTTTATTATAAACAAGTTTTTTTTCTTTCTTTTCCTTTTTTTTTTTTCCACCCTGTCTTTTTTAGTAGTTGAGATTTTTAAGGTGCAGGGCTCTGCTGCTCTGAGCATTTCAAGGGGTCATACTGCCACAGAATTATTCTGTGTGGCTTGCTGTCCCTTTGAACTGTGCCTTCTGTGGTGCAGTGATCCCTCTCACCCAGAAATTCCTCTGATCATTGGAACAAGGATGTTTTTGAGAGCTAAAAGCACCCCCAGCAATGTGGCGTTTGCAGCAGACTTTGCTCCCAAGGATCTAAGCACCATTCCTTGCTTTGTGCTTTTCTCCCTGGTCCATTTTTTAAGTTCTTCTGTTCACACAAGCGAGGCAAACGAAGTAGCCAAGAGTTTAGGGGGTGGCTCCTGTTTTTGGTGTGCACAGACAGCTGGGATTTGCAGGCTCTCCATGGCACTGTCCCAGGCAGACTGTGTTTTGTAATTAAAAGAATTTTCTTCCAAGAGAAATGTTCATTTTTTCCTTCATCTGACTCTTGTAACCTCACACTGTATTTAGATTCTGTGAGGATATTCAAATGCTGTCACTGTGATTTTATATAACCCTAAGCCCTTCCTTTTTGATGATGCTGATTGGTCTCTAACATTATTATCTTATTTTTTACCCTTTTTTTAAATAACAACTTGGAAATATGTACATCTAATACCTCCTTTCCTTGGTGTGTTTTTGTCTTTTTTAATATCTTTTCTTTTACAACCAAGACTTGTTTGCCTTACTGAATTGTTATCAAGCAATGTTATTGCCACTGCCTGCCAACATCTTACTCACCACAAATTGCATTAGTTCTGTTACCTTCATTATTATTGTGTCCAACCCGGGGTTTAATGATTATGGAACATCATGATAGAGGCTGATTAATTAATAAGAATTGATTACTCTGGCTTTGTCCATTGTATTAGGCCTAGGTGATTTATACTGTTGATGTCATTTTCTGAAAAACTGCAAATGCTTAAGAAAGACAGAGAGAGGGGAATATAATTTCCTCTTAGGAATGCACAGTCAAATTGCATTCCTTTGTCTCTGCTGGCGTGTGAGGGCAATCAGAGCTGCAGCATTAAGAGCCTCTGAGTGATCACTGACTGTATTTTAGTATGGAACTGTTTTCCATGTACTTTCCCTTCTCCTGAGATGTGGGTGTCTGTTCCATGGCGTTGGCTGGCACCAAAGAAAGGGAAAGAGCTTTTCCTTCATGCACACACACAACTTTTACTGGTGTTTATTCACAGGCAGGGTTTAAACATGCCTTAAGGAGTGACGAAAATGAAGCTAAACCAGAAACTGCTGCAGCTGCACTGCTGCATCTGCATTTCCTTCTGCTGATCTGATTCCGGAGGCCTGGAAAAATCCCTGGAGAGACTCCAGCCTGCTCATGCAGGTGTCCTGCTGTCCTTCCCTGGCAGCACGGCCTCGTGCCTGTAATACCCACGTTCCTTTCTGAGGGACACACTGGTTACAAAGAGCTGTAAAGAAACTGGGGATAGCACAGATGTTTGCAAGTTGCTTTTTGCTGTTTTACAAACCTTTCCTGCAAACTGAGTGCAAGTGGCTGTGAGCTGTAACTGGTCCTCCTGGTGGAAATGGTGTAGGTTGTGTGGGAGCTCTCCAGCCATGCTGGAAGATGCTCCCTGATCCACCGGGCACTGCTGCAGCTTTTGGGTCTGGGAGGGAGTTGTTGTTACACAGCAGTGTTGCAGGTGGGGCAGAAAGTGGTCACAGCTATTAGTGATTAACTCATCTGCAAGTGAGAAACGCTATTGGGCTGGAAAAGATTGAATCGTCTCTTTTAAGAGAATTCTCATTAGCAGTGGAGCTGAAGGTGGGTTTGTTTTGTTTATTCAGAATGGTGCAGTTTCCTTGCCTGAATCAGGCCTGTTTGAGCATTTTAAATGTGGAAGGAAATGGCGTAGGAGGAGTAAAGTACCACCCTTAGACCTTTGATGGTATCACTGATTTCTAAGTAAAAAATATAGCAAAGAATGTGATTTAACAGCTATTTGCCCCATTCTGTCTTTGAAAGAAAAGAATAATTTTCTGTGTGCACTTGGTTTAATTCTGGCTTGCATCCATCCCGTGACTGACTAACCCTCGCTGTAGCCAAGACGTTTTACAGTAGCAAGATTAATCCTTCTCAGGCTGTGAATTAGCTTTTTTCACCATCACTGTGGCCTTTATCACTGCCAGGGAGTCAGTGCGTGGATAATGCAGCCGAGCCCTTGGAGACGTTTTGGGCAGCTCCCATCCCCAGTGCGACGAGGGGATGGGCTTGGCAGGGGGGTGACACAGGGCTGGGTGGGCTGGCAGGCTCAGCCTCCTCAGGGTTGGGCAGGGACCTCCCTCTGCTGCATCCTTGGTGGCCTGGGAGGAGCTGGGAGGTTGAGAAGCTTCAGAGGCTGTGGCTGGGGACAGGGAGCGTGTCCTGGGGCCTGAGCCTGAATCCTGCAGGGATGGGGAGTGGGAAGTGGCTTTGCCTGATGAGTATCCTTCTTATCTGAGAAACAGCATTAAATGGAGCTTTTTCAGGGTTGTTTTTTGGTTTGGTTTGCTTCTCTGCAAGGAAGCACTCAGCTTGGCAGTGGGCTCCTAGGAAAGCATTGCTTGTGCTCCTGCAGTATTTATTGTAATTCCTGGAGCTGTCAGTCAGGGCTCAGGCCTCGTGGTGCAGACACAGGCTCACATTGCTTACAGTCTGTGAGAAATATAATGATCTGCACCTAGTCAAGGGAAGCATTTAATGAAATCTCTTTTAGACATGGGAAACTAAGGTTTTTACTGCTTGTTGATAAAGTCATTCTCTTCTTACTAAGTGTTCTGTTGGGAATGAAGCTGAAAGCTCTTGTGTCTGATTGTTTCTTTTGCTGGAGCTAATGTTTTGAATACATGTTTGACTCTGGAATAAATGTTTTATGTTATAGTGTGGTTGTTCCTGTGCAAAGAAGGAGCAAAAGACTTGTGCTGCTAAGTGATTCTGAGAGTCAACAGTTCAGGGGAATTGGAAATTATGAGCAAAAAAAACCTGAGAAATAACTCAGGTTACTACAACCCCACCTGACCCTAAGCAGTCATTGGACTGGTGATCTTTTAATGCTGGGCACTGTCCTTGTGCATTTTATTTTCCTGTGCTGCTCTGTCCTGCTCAAGTGGATTAAACCCACAGAGGAACAGGAGGGGCCCTGCCCCAGATCCGGCGTGACCAGTCACATTTAGGGGTCAGGAGCAGCCAATGCTCCTTCTGGGGCTTGGAGCACGCATGACTGGGTGTGAGTGTCAGAGCCACCAAGATCCACCTGTGGAAGTGCCCCTGGAGATCAGCAGCAATGGAGGGGGAAAGGAATGGAGATTTATTATCAGTAGAAGCCCTGAGAAGAAAAGCAATAGTTCTTTCTTTGTAGTTGATGCAAGGCTTCACCAACACGAGCACACCAATCCCTCCAGGAGCTGCCAGCTTGATTTGTCCAGCCTGTGCAAGTGAGGCAAAAAAAACCATTCCCAGTTTACCATTAGAGTTTTCTGTTTCCACTTGGAGCTAGGTTTCTGTTTTGCTTTATGAAGAAGAAAATGCTGACATTTTGGAGTCTGAAGTTTCCAAAGTCTTTCTATTTTGCACATATATATTTGTTATTTCAGTGTCCAAGCCTGGCAGCCGTATTAAGAATTTGTTTTTCACAAGTAGTATTTCTTGCTGCAGTCGTGGCATTCGAGAGTTTCCTCCATCTGCAGATCTTCCAAAGAGTTTCTCCAGCCCAGCCTTTCTTGCAGGCTACAGGCAGAGACTGGAGAAGTGAATGTCACCTCCTTCCCCTTGCCCACGTTTGGACTCATGCCATTCACTCTTCAGCTGGTAGGGGAGAAACTGTGGCAATTATTGCAGTGGTTCAATGTGAAACCACTCCTTTCAGCCTCTTTCTTTGCTTCTCCAGGAAAACTGAATTTTTTAGGGGTAAAAAACCAGGGAGGAAGGTTGACATACTACAGATTTTTGTGATTTTTTTTTTCCCCTTACAGAGCTGCAGTGGGAAAAGATGAGGCTCATTGACTCCTATTATTTTGGCTGTAATTTAACCTGTTTCTCTCTGCCCTGTTCTGAGAAAGGCAAATCACAGCCCACTTGGGTAGAAAATGTTTAATACAAGAGTTTTGTTGTAAGGAAAGATTCTACCGAATCTACCTTAACTTCCACGACCTTTTTTATTGTAATAGTTGATCTCATGGTCTTGGTGAAAATACCAGACTGGTGGCCTTGGGGTCTGGAGTGCTTCCTGTGTTCTCAGAGCAGTTCCAGTGGGATGTGCTCTGTTCTGCAGCCCAGACTTCACTGGATGGGGAGGGACAAAGGGACCAGCATGTCATGGCCCGTGCCCATTGCACCCTCAGTCTGTTTGTTGAGGCAACTGTTGAGGTATTTTTTGAAATTGGGACAGGAGTTCTTGGGGGGTTTCAGCCTGTTTCCTGGTCTATGGGGTTTTCGTGGTCATGGTTTTGTTGTCTGGGTTTTTTTTGTTGGGTTTGTGGGGTTTTTTGCAGGGAGTCAGTGTGAGGAATCTTCTCTGTGAAGCAAGATTGTGAGGGCACAGCTCATTTAAGGAAACCACTGGTAAACATTCCCCTCTTATACCACAGAGCCCTTCAGAGCTGGTGTCTGGGGATAGGTCTTTTTCTGAGCATCCAGCTTGAAACATCCTGAAGTTATTTGATGATAGCTTTTATTTCTGATAGTCATTTTTTTTCATAGAATCTCTGTATAGAAACCCAAGATCTGGACCACCTCGAGCTGCTAGCCAACTCCAACAACTTCTTGGAACCCTGGAATGGAAGACAGGAAGGTTGGTCATGGGTGATGTGTACCAGGAGAACATGCTCTGTATATGTTTCCTGCTCCAAAAGAAATAAGAGAAGTTAGACCAGTGGTTTGGTAAATTATATGAAAAATAGACCTTGCTTGCTAATAGACTGTGAAGAAACTGATATAGTGAAGATGATCTGCAATATTTCATATTTCTCTGAGGAGAAAAAAATGATAAACTTGATGGTGTGTGATTTATTGGTGTTTCTGAACACAAAGAACAATCCCAAAGCCAGCAGTGTGTTTGTTCCGCAGTGCGCGGCCGCGCGCAGGATTTGCGCTGGGCTTTGTTCTGAGGAATGCAGAGGAGGGATCCGGTGGTGAATGACGGAATTGGAAAAGTCTGCAGATGGGATGGCTATGCAGAAACTGCAGCCTTTTCCACATGCCTGTTTTACTGCCTCACAAAGCGTGATGACAAATATGTTAGATGTGTTGGTGTTTGTTTTGGTGGTTTGTTGGGTTTTTTGGTTTGTGGTTTTTTTCCTCTTTGTGTCACTGCTTCCTTTTGCTCCCATTCTCATGGCACATCCAGGGGTTTGCCCTTCACTGCAGTCCTGTTACTTGATTGATGCTGGGTCTCTCTGCTGAGATGCTTTTTGAGCCAAAGCCTTCCGTAATTTAGAAATTCAATGAACAGTTTCCTAGGACCAGAAGGGTCCTTTTTCTTTGTTCAGCTCCTGAAGGAGGGGATCTTCATCTGATTCCTGAGAGGCCTCCATGGTTCAGGAAAGAACACAACTTCTTTTGCTTCTTGGCCTCGGGACCAACTGCTGTGATCATGGTCTTGAGGACGAAGTACATGAAAGCAAAGACGTTTGAAATCTGACATATCCTGCAATAGGAGAAAAATGGAGAAAAAAACCAAACCACAGAGAATGCCACAGAAGGTGGGCCATAAAGGAGGACGTGTGCTTTTTTAGGGATTAAGTGGAATATCGTACATAGAAAAATATGTGCATAGAGGCTTTTGGGTTCTTCAAGTACTTTGCAGTGTATTTGTACCCACAGATTTTCACCTTCAAAATATACACTGAATTGTTCCTCCTGAACAGGGACGAAGTTGTAGAAACAATGGCATTGTTGGGTAGAATCATACACAGATGAAACAAGGTTGTGGTAGAGAAGGACCAAACCCAAACTGCAGACTGCAGCAATTTCTGTGTTACAGTGAACTGTCTCCTAAGACACGAGGGACACATAATAGATTTTGACTCGATTTTCCTCAGCTCGTGAAGAGAAAGTGTGACAGATATTGCAAAGGTGCTTGAGAGACAAGATGACAAGCAGACTATTGACAAGCAACAGCTCAAGCTGTACTTTTTGGGTGTTGACACCATGGCAGGCTGTGGTTAGGTGAGCAGTTGGAGTGTGACATAATAGTGCTGGGTGTTGAAGGTTGTGAGAAGTGGGAGAAACCCAAACCTCCTGATAATGCTGTGTGTGTGTTTTTCAGTGCCTGCAGCACTGTTCTGAAAAGGGCAAGTTCACAGATGTTGGGGCCAGAGGGCAGGCAGTGGGCTACGAAACCTTCCACCTCTTGGGTCACTAGTTCAAAATCACCCTGCTCCATCTAAAAGCCGTGGCCATCTGCTGGGTGGCTGCAGGCCAGCACAGAAGAGATGGATGGCATCAGCCCAAGCACAGGCAGCAGCAGAGGTGGAGCAGACAGCAGGAACTCTTCTGATGGCCCTGAGGTTAAAGGGGGTAAATGACCCCCTGTGCCCCAGAAGAGGCTCAGTGGCCAAGCAGAGAGTCCTTGGGAGGCAGTGAGGAGCTGCTGCATTTTAATTTGGTTGGATGGAAAAGGGGCAATTTGATGTCTGAGGCACGTCCTTGGAACACACTCCTCCAGCTTAATGTCACCATACTTTGTACGCTGGATGCCTGTATGTTTTTTACAAAGAAATACTACTTAAAAGTAGGAGAATCAAGGAGAAAGCAGGTGGCTATGGGCACACAGAGTGAAATGCGTAAGTGCAGGCATCTTTCACATGCAGGGTGCTCACAGGTGTGTCAGTTAAGCAGGTAATCTGTTCCTTTCTCACATCTTCCAGAGTTCTTTTGCTGCAGGGTGCCCACTAAAGAGACCTTGTCTACAAGCACTCCTCAGTGACAGCTGAGAGACATGCAGCATGAGTTCATTTGTTTATTCTTATCTAGTAGCCCCCGAACAAACTGATGAACAGTTTGATTTGACAAGGTCGTACTGAGGATTTGTGAGGATTAACCTATATGTGGCATTTACCGAGAGATCAGACAGGTCATGAAGATTGGCATTAGGGAGTCTAAGAAGATCCTTTCCCCCTCCCCTCTCCCTGAAAGCCTCAGTAATCCAATTACTGTCTTATTTTTGACTCAATAAAAGGGAAATGAGCGTGTGCCATCCCTCACGTAAGGAGTGGAAGGTACTGAGACACAGCGAGGAGCAGGTAGGGCTGGCTAATGATCTGCCCTTCTGGGCTGCTCACCTGATGGCAGGAGATCATTCACACCGTTGTTGGAGTCATGGCTTCTAGTGGCCTTTCCAGTTCCTATCACGCTGGGAAAGGAGGTAACTTCTCCTCTTGGGAAGGGAGAAGTTACCTTTGTGTGTTGAGTGAAGCACTGACATAGTGGGTACTGTTATTTACACTTGTGTGTTCAGAGAGAACAGTGGAGTTGGAGGAAATGCCTGTGGAAGTGACTCTGAAAACACACCATGGAATGCCATGAGGCACCTCCTCCCTTCTGGGCAGATCTCAGTGCAGGCTGCCCAGCCAAGCCTCGCTGCATTCCAGACCTTTGCTCTGCATGTCTGAGGGAGGCACAGGCTTTATCTGCTCCTGCCCTGGTGCTCACTGTGCGGGCTCCAGAGCAGAGCTGAACAGCCTCTCTGGTGTCAGCAGCTCCCTTTCTGTCAGGACGTTCCTTATTTACTATTGCTTCTTCCTGCTTGCAAGACACTGCAGTGCCTTTTGCTGAATTATGCTTAGTGCAGCCTGTTTATATTTCTGTAGCATTGATGCCTTTTCCTGGTCTTAAAATCAAGAATCAAACACTGTTAGAAGGGGAAAAGGGATTTTACCTTGGGATTTATTTTAAGGATCCTTTGGTGCACCACGTCCAGGTCGAATGCACCTCCATGCACACCCCAATGCCCCCTAAAAGCTCTGCTCTGACATTGTAGGTGTTACTGATTAGCACATCTATCCAAAATTCCCCAAGGAGAAGCTCAAATGAGCCCCCCCTCCCCAAGGAACCTTCCCCTGGATGGTTCTATCTCAGTTTACAAAATGTGTTCTGGAGAGGCCCTTGGGCTCTGGGCACACTGATCCCTCACTGTGAAGCTGCGGACATGTTCAGTCTCCCAGCTTGACGAACAAGTCCAAGAATGGAGGCAAAAAGCACTGAGAATACAGAAATTGTAAAAAATGTGTATATTGTAATTTGTAATGTAAAAAATAACCTATAAAGTATTACAGTAAACATTATATCAGTATAAAGAAAAGACAAAAATCATCATGGCATCAGCTCTGCAAATGCCAACTGCTTCATTATGAGAGAGCTGTGCATCTCCTCAGCCGGGGCAAGATGTTCCTCTGAGGAGCCTGGCAAGCTTTGGCACAGCCTGGGGAAGGGCAAGTGGGTGTTGTACCTGCACAGAGACACCATGGAGGGACAGCCTTGACATGGCTGAACTCGGGGTGTGTTAGGAACTGTGGCACTCAGGGCACAGGAAATGCCTCTGTCCTGTAAAAAACAAACCAGAAATTCAGACTTTACATTTTGATTGAGAAGATCTGACTGCCAAACTCATTAATTCTCTTCTTGTGTCGAATGCTGTGGGAAAGGGTTTCTTCCTCATTTGTGGGGCTGTGTCACTGCTTGAGTGGTGCTTTACTCCTGGGGGGGCTCTCTGGGGTGGTGGTCACTCAGCGGGGGAGTGGGGATGGAGGAGAGGACGGTGCTCCCTGAGGTCTGACTCGTCGAAGCCTCATGGTTGGGGCAGGATTAGTACAAAGGGGTGTAGCTGGAGGATGGAGGGATGGAGGGATGGATGGATGGAGAGATAGAGGAATGGTGGGACAGAAAGGTGGGTAGATGGATGGAGGGAGAGAGGGATGAATGGATGGATGATGGATGGATGGATGGATTTACTGAGCTATGCTTAACCTCAGGCTCCCAAACTGTAGGATTTGTGAGCACTTCAAATTATATTATTACTGATGGGGGGGGTTAATTATTAATTTATTCTTTAATCAAAACTAATTAAAGATAATTTTGAAGAGTAGAAAGCTGTTCATTAGGATGCCAAGAAGGAAAAGACTGCATAAACTGGGCTGTAAGACATCCCCTAAGCTCAGATGTTTGCTTTATTGATGCTGCTGGCTGAAGAAGCCAGTTCCAAACTGCACATCTGCTTTACAGCACTGCTGATCAGGGGCCCTGGACTCCGGGGAGTGCTGCTGGGGAAAACCCCTGGTGAAGGGCAGGAGCAGGGTCCCCTTGGCTGAGTTCTGCTCTGTCTGTATGGTCCTGAGCAGCTTTGGCAGCCCTGATTTACCAATTTCATCCCATTTTGCCTTGTGTCACAGGGCAGAGCTGGGCAGGGAGCCTCCCATCTCTGCCTCCAGCAGAGCTTGGTTTGTGTGAGGTGAGGCGGCCCATAGGAAGTTACAAGGTTATGCCAGAAGAAACAAGATACTGGCTCAATTCCTTAGCCTTTTTTGCTTTCTCAAAATGAGACCTGACAGGTTTGAGTTTGTTTCCAAGCAGAGCTGCCACACGGTTGGGTTTTAGTGTTGGCTGGCCCAGCTCATGTTGTGGTGTGTGTTGGAACTGCATATTCCAATTAACTTTTTATGGCTCTGCACAAGGGGGAGATAAGTTAATGTGAACCAAATGTGTGGTTAGCACTGTGGTACCTGCTGCTCCTCTCAGGGAATCCAGACAACAGCGCTTCTGGCTCCAGAGAAAGGAGAGAGTAATTGCAAGTCAGGGCTTTATAGGAGAAACATTGAATTGGATAGTTTAAGGCAGTTTCCAATCTAAAAGAAATGCAGAGCAGATACATGACCCCAAAAAAATCCTGCAAGGTTTCTGAAATGTATTCAGAAAATATATTAAAACTGTACAGTGGATTGTTTGAACAAATCAGGGCTTTCCCCAAGAGCTTTCTGCACCTCCAGTTTCATCCCTCAGACTTCAGCAGGGGCCCTGAGCCCATCAGGGGTTGCAGAGCTGCTTGGTGAGGCTGTGTCAGACACCTGTGCCCAGGAAAGGACTGGGCAGCCTGATGTGGGCTGGGGTATGAATTGCAGCATCCACACATGACTGATGGTTGAATTCTCTGTGGCAGGGCTTTGATGTGCTGAAAACACTGCCTGTATCCCTCATGGCATGTTGGTTAGTCCTGAACATACAGGGATGCCAAGTGAAATGAACATTTTCTACCTAATAAAAACCCCACTGAGAAAAATGCTGGTGTTTTCTACTTGTCACCTAGTTCCTGCTCTCACTCACCTATCTGCTCTTTTTTTATCATTTTAATAGTCAAAGGTACAGTAATGAAGGATGATCAGTCTTAAGTCAGTTAGCAGAGCTGCTAGGTAATGCACTGTGATTTTCCCTGAGTGAGGAAGCAGGTTTGAAGAGTGGCATGTCATGAAATAGGAAGCAAATTTACCTTCTGCTTTCTTAAGGATGCTGTGAAAACCAATATTAAAATGCCTGTTTATTGTCAGTCCCTACCCCCCACCTTGTGACAGCTGTTCTTAACTCTTCTAAAAAGTCATAACCATCCTCTTTATGATCTATTCCTTTTTATAACATTTATGTTGCAGGGAAAGTTGTCTAGTTGTTTTAGTGATGCCTGGCTTCTCCTCCTGGCTCTGCTATTGTCTTTGGCCCTGATTCAGCAAAGCACTTAAGCACATGATTATCTTTACTTTTATGGGATGGTACATGTGTTTACAGCTAAGCATGTGCTTAAGTGCTTTGCTGAATCAGAGATTTTGTCTGTAACCTTGGATTTATGTCTCAACCTATTCACAAGTAAAATGAGCTTAATGGTTACCTCCAGTGATACTATGAGATGCAAAGAAAACACAGAATGGCTCAAGTTTCTTTCACAAACAGCAAAACCCAAATGCCCAATATATTATATATTGCTTTGTTTCACTATAAACAAGCCTGTAGTGGGTTTCTCTAGCTGGAGCCATCCAGACATTTCTGACATTATCAGTAATCCATTACATTTATTGTTCCCCATAGGTTTGTTGTTCTTGTCTTCACTGTTTTTGTCAAAACAACCCTCCCTTGCCTTTGGTTGTGTTTTCAGACACGTAGGTATGTGTGTGTGTATATATATATATCTGACTCTGCTTTCAAGTCCAGACCTGGAATTACAGCTCCTCTTAAAAAAATTAGGGTTGTGCATCTAAATCCCATTGGCAGCTTTGAAAAAAACACCCTCTGGACTGATAATAATCTTCTGGGATTGCATTGTGGTGCTTTGACTGATGTGGCAGGAGAAGTGACTTCTAGATCCTCACCAAAAAGAACCAAAAAACAACAACCCAGTTCTTTCTTTGGTTGATTTCCAGCCCATTTAGGAGGTGCCCAAGGAGTGTTTTACCACAGGCACAAACAAGGCAACGTTCTGCTGCAAGCTGCAACTCCCATTATTTCAGAGGAGGGCACATTCCTACCTTACTGTAAAACATTTTTTCCACTTAGGCATAACACCCCAAAACCACCAGATTGCATTTTAGGCAGTACCTGTGCACCAGGTGTGAGTCACTGCTTCAGCAGCGACACAGAGCTCTGAGAAACCCCAGAGCTTTTGCTTTGTGTCATCTTAGCACTCCCCAGGCCTCTCTATGGGGCTGGGTCACTCTGAAAGTGTCACACAAACTCTTTTTTAATCCCATCCTGAAAGCCCTGTGCACAGCAGAAGGTTGTGTTACCCTTTATTATGATTTCCTACTCCACATTCTTAAGGCAGGCTTTGCTGCCAAGAGCACAGGCAATTTTTAGTGGTTTGCAATACTTTTCAAAACCTGTTAAAATCTGAGTTCCCTTTGAGGAAGGGTATAACTCTACTTTCTTTTTCAAAGCCTTAGAATAACATTTCCTGTCTTGTTTCACATCCCGTGTGTAGAGTTGAAAATCTGTAGAGAAAGTTAGATTTTATATAACTGCTTTTTAGAGAAATACTAATTCTGGTATTGAGCTCGTGATCTTCGTATACAGCCATTTGCATTTGGGCTTTACAAATGTTTAAGGTTATAAATATTTCTTTCTGCCTAGAAATTAATTAATTGAATTCTGTTTCTTGACTGGATCATAGACAAAAGGGTAATGGCAGTTTGGAATATTCCCTAGAGATGCTTCATACCAACTGTCAGTCTCATCAAGTAGCTCTTACAACACAGAGAGAATTGTTTGGGAATCCTTTTTACAAAAAAATAACAGTGCTGAGAAATCACTCAAATGATGGTGAATCTTTTAAGAGAAGCAGGCGTTCTGTGGAAAATTGTGGATGTTTTGTATGTTTCAGAAAGTATAGCTCTAAATACTGAAATTTTACACACTGAAAAAGAGCTGCTAGGTTGAAAGTTAGTGTTTCAGGGAAGTTTGGCACTAATACAGGCACAAGGACTGTTGTTGCACTGGAATACCCAGGCTCAGCACTTCAATCTGCCTTGGGGACTTAAACCCTCACTTCAATAAAGTTAAATTATTGTACAATAAATAGAGATAAAAAATGAGCGTGCTTAATGCAGAGCTGCAAGACTTGTTCTCTGTTGTCTATCAAGAGAACCCAGATTAATTGAACAGCACTCTAAAAATAAACTCCCCGGATGTGCTGTTGGAACTCCAATAAACAGGGAAGCCAGGAGAAGGGGTTGGGATGTTTGGCAGCAGTGGCAGGCAGGTCTGAACCCTCAGTTCATTCTCCACGTGGATTTCTCATGTTTGCTGAGCATCCCAACGCTTAGGACAGGATTCAGAGTGGCCAACTCCACCCCTCAGAGCGTGTGGTTTCCTGCCTGGGGATCCAATGGTTTTGTGTCCGAGCCAGAGCAGCGTTGGGGGAGAGGAGTTTCACCCTTGGGGTGCTAAGCTGATTTCCTGGTTATTCTTTGTGGATTTACATGCTGAATCTTAAAATCTTTAAGCTGAGAGAGGTCCAAGTGTGTGCAGTGTGTTGGGGTATTAGAAGGCACTCAAGGGCTTTCTCAAGAAAACTCGAGGAAGAAGTTGCATTTGTCATATCCACGTGAGATATGGATGGATCTCATGTTACTGATGTGATAAAAGGAAAAGCAAACGTCTTTTTGCTTCTCTTATTAAGATGCCATTTCAAAAAGCTGGGCCAGTGTAATCTTTGTCATTGGTTATAGGGCTTCAGAAGAAAATTCAGGCTGACAGAATAGCACTAAAGTTTCAGGAGCTTTTAACCTTCTCTCCAAGAATTACCAAGAATTTCAGTTACACACAGGGAGAGATCAGCACAAATCATTCTCTGCAAGTGACATCTCTCAGATGCTGGATTGCACTGGATTGCCTGATGGCTTTTGTGTGTTAGAGTTTAGTAACCAGTGGTTGTCTCCTTGGTCCTGGCTGAGTTCCACCCGGATTTCCCAGTTGTCCAATTCAGTGTGGTCTGCAGCTGCTGCCCATAACATGGATGCCCCTCTGGCAAGCCCTTGGGGCCTGTTTGCCCTCTTGCTGCAAGTGTAGGTGTTGCCTGAGCAACGAGAATGTGATTTCTGATCTGTGAAATGCCAGTGGAGAAAGGGCAGAGTTATTTTCAGGTTAGGGCTTGGCTGTAAGAAGACTCTTACGAAGTTACACTGAGGAGTGTGATTTACAGTGTGATTTACAGTGGGCTGGCAGAGCCACATTAAAGCTCCTTGGCGGACCCTTAGTTACGTTTGGAACGTTTTAATTCAGTTGTGTTTACATCCTAAGTCGTTTTCACATGAGTCAGGTATTGTACTGCAGTGTGGTTGGGATCATTTCAGAAATGACCTGTTCCCAGCTGGCAGTTGCCAGCCATGAAGCCATTCCAGGTTGTTTTGGGTTCAAGAGAAACCATTTCTGCCCCATTTTCAAGTCTTGTGTCTCCTCATGTTGATACTTCCAGTGATACTATAGTCCAAGGACCTGTAGTAACAGGGGGCAGCAATTTCCTAATTTCTCTATGCTTGCACTTTTTAACAGGCTCTGCAAGAGCTGCTTCTCCCACCCCTCCCGCTCTTGGCCCTACTGCTGAACTGAAAGATTTGGCAGCACAGCTTCCAGCCCCTCTCTGTGGGGAGTGAGACAAGGTGCAGTGAAGGTGATCAACTCTGACCTGCTCCATTTCCCTCTGGAACAGGCCCGTGGGAGCACTTGCACCAAGCTGGTCACTGCACTTGAGGAGTGAGGAACCCCTCACCCTGCTTGGGCTCAGCCCCATAGCCAGAGGAGGGCTGCTGTCCTTAGCAGCTGTGTGTGCAGAGTTCTGCAGCGCTGCTCAATTAGCACACTTCACACGTTTATTCAGATTAACTTCCAGTGTGTGAGTGTGAAAGGCAAGCCCTGGATGGCACCTGGCTGTGCAATTCGGGGCTGTTTGCTGAGAGCCAGAGCTTTGGTCATTGATACGGTTGCACTTTCACTCATCACTGAGCATTCAGCTACAAGGACCAAGTTAGAATACATTTCTTTGTCCCTTCTAAAATAGGAGAGAATTTTACACCTTTTTGGCTGTCATTTAGCTGGGTGTTACAGCTTTCTGGTGACGCCAGCTAGAACTAATTTTAATCCTACCAAGCCTGCCAGAATATGAGTTTTTTTGACATAGGGGTTCCAGGGTGCTTAAAGGAATTAAATTCTATATAAAGAGCTGTTTTCTTATTTACACCTGTCTACTTGGAGAATATTTTTGAGTGCCTCAATTTGTTTATCGAATGCAGAACATTTGTGCAAAACAATCTCTGTAAGAGTATCACAGCCTAATGAAAATTTTACAATTTTTAGGTGAGAGAACTGTTAAAGTGAAGAATTTGGAGTATTAGGAGCTGTCACAGCCAGGTGTCAGGGCTTGAGTGTCAGTGAATCCCATAACTCCTGTAGTGCAGGTTGACAGGGTTGATGCAGGAACTTAAAGGAAGCGTTAAACAAAACTGCCTTTAAACTTACTCCAGTAGTTTTTCACTATTTACCTTCATGTTTATTATTTCATATGACTTCACCCTGCCATTCCTTAGAGAATATTATTAAATGTAATGAATTCAGTTAGTTACAGGCCCCATATCCAGGCTTAGCCTTAGAAGCTCCAGCTTCCCTTTGATCTCCGACATACCAAAATGTGTGATTATGCTATAAAAAGATAATAGAGAGAACATCAAAGGAAAGTTGAAAAATGCCAGTGTGGCTTAGTAACATAACAGCTTAAGAATAGCAGCATAACATGGAGACAACCCTAGTTATGTCTTAATGCATTTTAATGTGTGCTCTGCAAAAACACTGTAACACTGGTGTCTGCAAAGCAGGAAAGCTCTCCCTTCTCTGGGAAATCTTTTCAAATAGAGGATATATTTGCAAGTTCCTATTACAGTCCTGATAAATTAGGTGGGAGAAATTCTGTTGGTGTAGGTGATCACTCGAGAGGCTTTCCCACCTCATCCCTGAGCTCCTGTCATTCCACCTCCCAGAGTTAGTCAGGGTTTAACCTTTGAAGACAACAATAACTGTCTCCCATGGGAACATCAAAGCCACTTTTGGCCAAAGAGGTGATTTAGGTGTACTTACTGTACCTCAAGCTAAATGTCAAGTGTGATTAAACCTCACTATCATGTCGTGCTTTAAGTAACAAAGTACAGGAACTTAAAGAGTGGCTGCCAGCCCTTAAAGACATCTCTGGCTGGAGGGGTTTTCAGTCTGGGTGTTGTGCTGTCACCCTGGGACAGCAAAGCCCCTTTTCCCCAGGCAAGTGGACCCTCTCTGGGGGAGGTGGGATGGATGCAGTCAGTGCTGTGTTAGGTCCTCTACAGAAAAAGTTTCTTACAAAAAAACAAGCAAAAAAAAAACCCCTAAAACAACAACAGCAACAAGAACCAAACAAAGAAAAGCAAAAAAAACAAACAAACAAAAACCCCCAAACCAACCAACCAAAAAAAAAAACAAAACCCAAGAAACCCCATGCACACCCTTCAGAATAGCCACAGCCCTCCTCCTGCTTCCAGTAGTTTCCATCTTTCACTCAAGGGTTTCACCTGCACAGGTTATTCTGAAAAACCCAGTAATGGGTGCCCCTCAACATCAGCCCCACCTTAAAAATGCAAAATCTGAAAGACAAACAGGTAAAAGAGATGTTACCTGAGCCTGGCAGGAGGAGAGGAGCACTAACCACCTCTAAAGGGCCATGAGAGAGCCAAGGATTTGTTTGTTCCAGCATCCTTGTTGATCACAGTTGGTTACATGTGGAGCCTGGGGCATTCACGGTGTATCCCACGTGTCTGGCAGAGACTTTCTGATGGGATCAGTGATACAGGACACCTCAATTCTGAGAAAACTGCCCAAAATACCAAATTCACCTGGAGTTGAAATGGGATGATCTTTTAGGTCCCTTCCAGCCCAAACCATTCCTTGATGTTATGATCCTGTTCATGTTGTCTGCTTGCTCCTATGGCTGTACACTGGATATTGGTAAGAACTGAGCATTTATAGTTTTGTTACAAAGGTTGTAGGCCTGGTCCTCTTTTCTGACAGACATTTGAAAGTCTTTTGAGGATGGTAGAAAGTTGTCCCACACAGACATAAGAAAGTTTTAAAAAAAAATATTAGAAGAAGGGTTGTCTAAAGTCATTTTGCTTTGGTTTGGTTTAGAATGCTTTTTCAGCCACAAAACCTTTCCAAACAACTGAAATAGAGTGAATGAGTGCAGAATATTATCTGCTGAGATCCTTTGCTTTAATCAGGAGGAAGGGGACACATCCAGCCCAGTTGCCCTTCAGCCTCTCCTCCCCTGTCCCGCTGCCTCCATCAGGGAGGGGCTGAGCCCAGTTTCCCACCCCTCATCCTCACTTGTAATTCTTGAAGATCTGAAAAAACATAAGCCCCCACTGTGTTCTGTGCTGCTTAGGAAAGATAATTGCTGTACTCAGACAGCTTACAGGCTCCATAAAGTGTGATATTACATTTTTTTATTGCAGGAAGACACCCACTAGTGAAGGTGTCTGGAGCTGTGAGACCTCCTGTTAGCTCCAGCTCAACACCAGCCCTCTCTCTGCTGAATTTTCTCTTTCACTGAGGAGAAAAAACATAGGAAACCACTGTCCTCAGTTGAATTAATGCATTGGTGGTTTGGTTTTCTTTATTGCTTCAGACTGAGTTCTCTCATTTCCAAAACTTTGTTTATTTGCTCAGATCTTGTGTAGACAGCTTTCACATGATACAGTTGTGATGATTTTAAGTATTTTGGCTGGATTTTAAATAGGAAATGGATGTGTTTCAGTTCCTCTTCACAACAGATTGTCAAGATAGAAATTTTACTAAATAATCAGATGAGTAGCCACGCAGGATGGGTTTTCTGCTTGTCATAAAAAAGTGTAATTTTTACTTCTCTGTACTTATTTCTTGTAATTAAAAATAATTATGTATTTTAATTAACAAAAAAACCCAAAAAACCTTAAGCCATCACAGCCTGACCATAAAATATTCCTTACTTTCTTTTCAAATGCTCCTTAAGAAGTCTTGCAGTGTTGTGGTGCAGCAGAGCAGGCAGTTGTCAGGCAGCAGCAAGTGATGAGAGGGATCCTCAGGGAGCCTGGAGTTTGTGTCCCTGCTTTCCGTGGGATCAGGGCACTGTCTCGACGTGTCCTTCCAGCACAGTGACCCTGAAAACTGCAGGGCAGAGGAGGAGCAGGCTTTTTTGCCTTTCATTTCCACTCAGACCTCCAATTTTCAGAGAGGTTCCTACTCGGAAACTGATTTTGCAAAATCCAAGCCCTTCCTGCCGGGGCTGGCTGTGCCCTGGCAGCCTTTTGTGCCCATACAGCCCTTCCAGCTCCTCTGAGGAGCCTTCAGATGCCCTCAGTTGTTTTTCAAACCCATCAGTGCAGTTCTCATCTGCTGCTGTAATGAATTGAGGAATCATAGAATAATTCAGGCTGAAGGGGCTCCAGGCAGTTTCCTGTCCAGCCCCTGCTCAGGCTCTGAGATCAGACCAAGCTTCTCAGAGTTTCATCCTCCCAGGGCTCCAAAGCTGCCCTGGGTCTCCCAGACCAGGCTGTGTCCCCTCCTGTCCCCCCAGGGCTTTGTCACCAGCCTCGGGCTTCGAAGAGGGTCAGCCCTTCCCTGTGAAGAGCTTTTCCCCTCGCTTCATCATTTTACATTCCAGAAAACTTCAGAACAGTATTTTAGGAGGGGAAAAAAAAAAAAAGACAAGAAAAAGAAAGATTATGGTTTGCTTTCTGTGGATGACTGTAAGAGATGTTTCCCTGCACTCTGCCTCAGCAGGAGTAAAACCTGCCTTCCAGTGCCAAATGAAAAAGGCAGCTTGGCTCCAGCCCTGCCGGGAGTCCTCAGTGAGCAGTACTTTCTCCCCAGCAGCTGTGTGGGGCTTTCTAAATATGAGTGATATTCACCTCAAAATCCTCCTACTTTTGAACCTCAGCACTTGCAAACACTGGCAGTTTTTGTGTTCTGATTCACGTTTTTCTTTGGAGAACGGGTGCTTTATAAATGGACTTCTGCTGGCTGAGACAGGCACTGAAAGGGAGATCATACAGAAACCCAAAAGTGATGGGATTTAGGAGAAAAAGTGAGGCAGAAGATCACATTTTGATGACCAATTCACACAAGTGTCCTTCCTGAAATGGCAGATTTCTTTCTGTTGCTGGAGACCTGCCCTGTTGCACACTCATAGAAACAACAGGTTGGGATTGAAAGAAAAGAAAATACAGATCAGATTATATTGAAGTCATTGAAACCATCAACACATTAAGAAAGAACACTTTTTATTGAGCCTTGAAGGCATCTAGCAGCATTCATGCTGGCAGGTACCAGCCACAGGACTGCATTTTTAATTCTTCTTTATGTTGTTCTGATGAAACATGAAGCTGGGAGGAGCCCCGAGAGATGCAGGAAGGGCTGCAGGAGGTGTGGGAGCAGCTTCCCAGGTGTGGCAGGTGGGCAGAAGGTGAAGGAGGAGCCCTATAGGTGCAGGAAGGGAGGTGCAGGAAGAGGTGCAGGAGATGCCCAGATGAGCAGGAGGTGAAGGAAGAGCCCTGAGAGATGCTGAGGTGTCACTGTTGTAATGTGGACACATAGAAAAATCACACCAAGTCCAGTGTCCAGCAGAAATGGTGGCTAGAGCTGGTTTAATGGCTTTTTCCCAAGGTTTTCCTATGTTAGTTCACCAAATGTGAGTTAAATGGCATAAAGTAATTGGTTCTCTGGCCATCCACCCTTTGAGGGGATTGGCCCAACTCTAAGACATCCATTCCCCAGTGTTTTTCTAGTTGAAACTGTAACAATCCGACAAAAACAAGTTGCAGGTGTGAATATTCATAAACTTGTAACTCTGTTTTAGATAGCTCGCATGGGAAAGACAGAGCTCTCACAAAATGCTGCAGAGAGCTGAAAAAATTCACTGCTGAAGCCCTTTCAGCACCCACACAGAGGAGCCCTGGGAGGTGCGGGAGGAGCCACATAGGTGAGCAGGAGGTGCAGAGGAGCCCCAGGAGGTGCAGGAGGTGCCCAGGTGAGCAGGAGGTGAAGGAGGAGCCCTGGGAGGTGCAGAGGAGCCCCAGGAGGTGCCCAGGTGAGCAGGCTGCAGCGCTCAGCCCTGCAGTCAGTAGGTGGTGGTGGAGGTCTGCAGTGGAGGTGGTCTCCTAATGCCTCATTAGCCACTTGGATTTTGTGTGGAGGATGGGCAAGGGGAGTGGGAAGAGCTGTGGTCTGTTTGGGGAAAAAAAAATATCACAGCCTATTAGTTAGGAGCAATGAAATGGAGCCAACTTGAGGGACTCCATTAAGTGCAGCGTGTTTAGGCAGCCCGAGTCCCCAGGTGAGCCGTGCTGTTCCGCAGGATTGTGTACTGCAAAATAATTGGACTGGGGAAATCAACTGGGCTTCAGTGGCCTCGTGTAGCCTGATACCGGGAAGGAGTAGGGGGGGAGAACGTTTCCTTTTTCTTAGTTTTCTTTTTTTTTTCCTCCCAATCTAAGGGCTGCAATGAATACAAAGAGGAAACGTCATGCTGGATAGATTTACTGTCAATAGTCATTTGAATAATACAAACAATGGCTATAATTAAATTTTGTTTTGGCTGGGGATTATTTGAAGCATGTCATCATAACACCAGCTTGTAGTATATTATTCTCTTGGCATCCTGGACTTTTCCTATTCCATTCACTGAGTAAAAATGATCCAGAATTCAATCAGAAAAGGCTGAATCTGCAGGGATGTGTGTTAATGCATTGATATGTCTAGAATCAAATTCTTAAATAAAACATCTCTGCTTATTTGTTTATTTATTTATTAAAGAAGATAAATTAGAAATGGCAGAACAAGTTGAACCGGAGCCACTTTTTGCACCTAGACCAACTGCTAGATAAAATCATACTGACAGTGTTACTGAGGGGCTCCAGTGATACATAAATCACGGGTGAGGGCTGTGACTCTTCCTTCAGGTGAGCAAAGCCACTATTCAATAAAGTAAAAGTTGTCCCACACTGAGCCCCAGCACTCCCAGCCGTGTGTGTGGCAAGGAATTTTCCCGTTGGCTCCAAGGAGCAGCACCTTGACCTAACAGTGCTATTTATAAAATGCAACATTGCTAAAATGCAAGTTCCCTCTTGTCTGATGTGCGTTGAGAAATTGTTGTGAGGCATCAGCATTACTGAGTAAGTGATGAGAAATGGCATGTTGGGTCTGAGGATGGGAATGCAGGTCCGGTGCAGACCTGCGGGGGGCCCATCACTCAGTGTTAACAATTGCACAGGTGAAAGGAAAAGAGATTCCTGACAGTGCCTAAGCCCCTCAGTACTCTCACTAAACATCTTCTCTGCTCTACTCTGGATAACTGCAGAACCTCTGGTATTAATTTGGTCCGTGTAGGCAAGACTTGAGAAAGTACTGCATTATTGAGTTAAAAGGCACAATGCAAGGTGCTATTGGATTAAGAATGGGCATGCTGTAGTGTAAGTTAATGGAACAGTAATAGTGAGAAGTGACCTTCTTCCCCTCCAGAAATGGAAAAAAAGCAACACTTAGCAGTAGAAAATAAGATGGGAACCTCTGAGTGTAAGGTCACTGCAACTCCCAGCACATGTGGCCCTGCAGTAATAAAATGGTGTCTGTGGCAAACCAGTCCATCACTCGCTGCTATTAGGGCATAAACAGGATCATATTCTATTGCTCAACTCCTCTAATAATAGATAAGTACTTTATGTGTCTCTTCCTTAAAATATCAGTGGCAAATTAAGAAAACACTTACACAGAATAAAAAAGGAAGATATGATCTTGCTTAGCAGTCATCTTTTCCTCTTAGCCCAAGCCATTTCTGTGGCACTGCTGCTTAATCCTGCCTGCACCATCAAGAAAGAGGACAAAACCCCAACTCAAAGCAAACAGCGAAAGCAAAACTCCAGAAAAATGCCCTTCAACACTGCATTTCTTGGGTGCAGGATCCTTTTTAGACTAGCTAGAAGATGGACTAGTTAGCCTATGCATTTCCTCATTAAAATATCATTAGTGAAGGCATTTTTCCTTCAAGATGTTGCACACAAGCTTTATTGCATTGTGTTATGTCACAAAGAGAGTTGTCTGTGAGTTTGAAGAGGCACAGGCAGAGTTGTCCAGACCCACTGTGGCCTTGATGATAGCAAGAAGCCCCTTGTCACTTACATGGTTTTATCTGCTTAGACAGGGCTGGTCACTGACCAGGGGACCCTGGGCTGTGGCTTCTCTTGGAAGACACTGGATATATTATTATCAATATTATTATATTATTGTTGTTATGTTAGATTTATAAAGTATTATATTTATAAAATATGTATAGTATGTATATGATACTGATTTTTTTAATATCTTGCTCTAAGTAAACTGGTGCTGCCACTGGCTGACAAGTATTACAAGCAGTTGCATTTTTTGTCTACTTAGTTACTGCACAGTGGATTTAACTTTGTAATGTGTATTGAAACACCAGTTTGTGCAAAGTTACCAAAATCCATGTTTTCCTGATAGTTACATCAAACTTTAAGGAACCATTGCATGACTTATTTGTGATAACTGAACTATTTTAGATTTTATGTGGGAAGCATTCTCTGTGCAAGTGGCATTGCTTTGCTCACAGCTTGTCTCACCAGAGCATCCACCCTGGATTGCTCATTGTGCACTTCACAGGCACAGTTTGTGTAATACCCATCCACTGGAGTCACACCGTGGTATCTGAATCTCAAAGATATTTTAAAATATTTTAAAAAGATGCTGATACCCAGCACCTTGGATTTCAAGGGCTGGAAGTGCCCTGGCAGCAGTTTCATTTTGCAAGATTCCCCAGCTCTGTAAAATGTCAATGTGGTGGATGACATTGCTTCAAAACCTCCCTGTCAGAGCCATGGTGTGTGTGCTGAGACGTACAGAACAGCCCTCAACAGCAGCTGCACAGTTTGCTGTACTAGAGGCCAAAAGTAATGATTCCATCTGAATCCCAGAGTTCTCCAAGACTGGAATTTGAGGGTTTGGGTTGAGGCAGCCAGTGCTGGAATCTTGAGAAGCAGTTGGAAACAAGGTTCTTCATCGTGTGTGCTGGAGAGGGGACTTACTGACACATGGAACTGCTCTTGCTGTTTCCATCAAAATCAGCTCCCCGAGGTCCCAGCGTGGAGATGCTGCCTGGGAGAAGGATGGAATCAGTTCTTCCCTCCCTCTTCTCCTCCCTAATAGCTCTTCTTGCTGTATAGCAATCTTCCAAGCAAACTTTCTGAGCTACCTTGTTACTCAAATGGAAGTACTTTCCTACTGTGATTAGCATCTGTTTATGGGATGGGTTCTGTTTTTCATAATTAAATCCTGAGCAGAAATGCAAAGTCTGCTGTGTAAAAGGATAATGAATCTTTATTGCACCACTGCAAATCAGATTTGTGCAAAAGGCCCTTTGAAAACAGTAATAAGCCAAGACATGTATTAAGTCCCTGAGATAAGGTTCTTGCTTTTATATTTCCTTTTTATAAATGGAAATTGTAACTACCCAGTGGATTTCACGTGACCTTTCCTGCCACTAAAAGAGATTTCAGCCTTGACCTTAAGTTTAGCACATGCCAACCCCACCTTCTTCATGGCCAAGCCTCTAAATATATATATATATATTAAGGACTAGAAGCAGGGATGGGCTTTGTCTGCTTTCTTTGTGTGTCTTCAGTAGCAGTGAGAAGTGGGGAGGAAGGGAGGCACTTGAAAGGTCTGAGATACGATCTAATCAGCCATCCCAATGTCCATTTAGCACGAGCTGTAACATTTTAAGCATCTCCTGGCCACTCTCTCAGAAGGGAAGGCTCATGTCATCCCTTGTATTTTCCCATTGTACACATCATTTCCTGGCGAGTGCAGGATTTATTCCCCAGCTAAACCCTTCTTGACAGGTTTGTTATCTGTTCACCCGGTCGGCGAGCCCCTGAGAGCAGAGCATGGCTGTTAGCGAGAGAGAGAGAGGGGGAGAGGGGAGGGAGGAGAAAGAAGAAAGAGGACTGGGAAGCAGGGCAAGGAAATGTCAAGCGAGCTGCCAAGGATGGATATTATAGCTGCTGGGGACCTTAGAGAGTATCATGTGTCTTTTGTGTCTATTTTACAGTCAGTGCTTCATGTAAGATGGCAGTCTCGCCTGGACTGTGCTTAGTATTGATTTACTTCCAGGCAATGCACAGACCATTTTAGGAGTATGTGGGAGACTAAGGAAAAAATCCTTCCACCCCCCCATTCCAGTCCGCATTTTTTTCTATAAGCAAACACATCTAAAGTGGTTTCTATTAAGTTCACTCTTCATCTTGTTTTTTTTCTAATTTTGTTTATTCAAATTAGCAACTTGAGCAGAGGCTTCTCAATGCCAGTAGATGCCTAGAAAGCAATGTGGGTTATTGTCTTGTGTGCAGAGTGCAAACTGTGGCATTTCTGGCTTTTAGAGAAAGAACCACAGCTCCCATAACTCAACCCCTGGTCCTGGCTTGCAGCTACCAAGAAGTAGCTGAAAGGTTCAAGCATGCTCGATTGGAGAACCTGGGTTGTTTTTTTTTAATCTACACGTAAAATATAGCCCTTATCATTTCCCGTCTGTTGTTTTCTGCAGTTACTGCTCAGCATGTTGGCTGGGAAGCAGCCGTATGGCTGTGTGAGCAGCCAGCAGCTGCTCTGCTCTTGGAGCAGGCTCAGGCTGCCTGTGCTTCCCTCTGGCAGCCTCCCTGCTCCCTCCCAGGGCTGCCCCTGCTCACTGAATTCTGCTTAGGGTCTTCCTTCTCCCTCCCCGTGGTTCTGCACCTTCCTCCCGCAGCTTGCCATGTCTCTGCTCCTGGAAGAGCTGCTGGAAGGTTTCAGTGTTCCATGAGGCTGAGCTGCTCTGGGGGTCAGAGCCTTCAGTCACTTCTCCATGCTGGTTTGCAGAGGAGGCTTGTAATGCTGGTCACCAGGGGCAGCTGCTGGTGGCTTTCCACCAAAAGAAGTAGAATTATTGCTGCCCATACACATCTATTTACATTTATGCTCGTTTGGTGTTTGGAGATGAAAATAATTTAAAGGCTTTCCGTTTGAAGGCTTACCAAAGTTGTCATGGTTTTGTGGGTTCTGAATTTAAGCAGGATTACTTTATCAATGAGGGGCTTGTGCGTGGTGATGGGGGTTTTTTCAGGCTGTATTGAACACTGAGCATTCTCAGGGTGCCGCAGCCTCGGATGGCTCCGCTCCCCAGGAGCAGGGGAGTGGGAGTTTGACAGGCAGCCCAGGGGAGCCGCACGCTGGGGACACAGGAGCCGGGCTGTGAGCTCCATATGCTGTTTGAAAAGGCTGTGTGGAGGAGGAGAGGGCTGGGACAAGATGGGTGTCCAGGGAAATGATGGAGAAGGAGCTGCGAATCCCCCTTCGCTCCCTGCCTGCAGTGGGATGCAGCTGCCCTGTGCAGGCTCAGGGGTGGATTTCCCACCTCCCGGCACCCCCCGTGTCCCAGCAAGTGCTGGGGGGGGACAGGTCCTTCTCCAGCTGTGCTCCTGGAAGCTCAGAGAAGCAAAATCAATTCCTGCCGGCAAAGAATATTGACAATTCTAATAGAAGATCTTTGTAGGAGTCAAACATTCTGTTTTGAAGGTAGGCACCAAGCAAAAATGTTCAAAGTGTTTCACATGTGGTAATTAATTTAGCAAGGCAATGCTTTTTTAATGAAGTCAGGCAACAAGTTAAGAAGCAAAACCTGGGAATAGAGTTCTGAGCTTTCTTCCTGGTTTTATAAGAAACCACAACACATTTTCCCACTCATAAATTCCACTGGAGGGATACAGTACGAGGAGTTAAGTACAGAGATGTTAGCAGAACGCTCTAAATGCACTGTGTTAGAGTACCACGCATCTTTCTCTTTTCAGAAGTGAGAACAATTTGTTTCAAAGTCTCATTATTTCTAACTGGCTGCCTCATTAAGCAAGTACTGTGACGGCAGCAGAATCTGTGATTATAAACACCAGGACAATATGTTACTGTGTTTGTAACTCCACAGACAGAGGAAAAAGAAATGTTTTTCCACCCTTCTGTGTCTAGTCAAGGGGTTTTTTTTTTCCTCCTCCCTTCCCTCAATCCCTCCCAAGCTAATTCTAATACTAAAGCGTGTCACTTATAATCTGCTAATTAAATCATTTCACTCCATTTTATATAATTTTTAATTTAGCATTCATTTTCAACTTAGCTTTTGGCTTCATTTACTGATAATAAACAGCATTGCACACAACACATGTTCCTCAAAACAGTCATTCACACACATACAGATGCCAGTAATTTTGCCAGTATGCCATGCGTATAAATATTAAATAAAACATCCCACCCTCATTTTACTCGTGATTGAATGTGCATGTTGCTGTTTCACTGTAATCAGGCAAAACATGACAAATTTGGGTGAAGAGGCTTCGTAGCTCTGTTGTTCAGCAGCCCTGGACCTCAGGAAATGTGCTGGGTGGAACATGCTGGCACTGGGGCAGCTCTCCCCATGCTGAGGAACAGGATTGGACCTGACTCCTTCTGCTCCATTCCTGAGTTTTAGCACATCCAGCAGCAGGTCTTTTTTTAGGATCATGAAATGTCCTGAGCTGGAAGGTACCCAAAGGCTCATCAAAGTCCAACTCCTGTCCCTGCACAGAGCAGCCCAGCAATCCCACCCTGTGCTTCTCAGGGCTGTGCTGTGCAGGGCCAGCAGTTGGACTTTGATGAACTTTTGACCATTAGGGTGTGGATTGATGACCCAGAGTGAAGGGGTGGCATTTATGGTCCCAGCCTTTGTCTGCTGGAGGCCAGGCAGTCCCACCAGAGCTGGCATCCCAGTGAGAGTCCAGAAGACTGAGCTCTAGCATCAGCTTCAATTCTAAGGTTTGATCACACCCAGCTCTGATCAAGCACAGATTTTTAAAGCTTATGTCCTCTGAAAAAATAGTTTCAAATGTTGTATGCCTTCATTTGGGGCCTTTCCTACAACACTCCCATGATGCTTTACAGTTCCTTTAGAGGCATGAATGTTGAGAGTTTTTGGGAATTAATCACTTCTATCCAGAGACGAGCATCCAGTACAGGGAAACTGGATTATTTTAGTTCTTGAATCTTACAACTCCTGACACTGTAGTGTACCTTTCCATACCATGTATGATGCACATCTGCAGCCTCCTGAGAGCTGCAGTATTTGGTGATCAATTTGAATTTGTGTTTGATCCTGTGTGGCACAATTCCTGTCCCACTCTGCAGCACGAGCTGTGCTGTGGCTTTTGTGTGCCAGGGCAGAGGGAAAGGGACAGAGCTGCTGCACTGATCAACACATCAGGCAGTGGGAGATAAACACAGGGCATTATCTCCTGATGCTCCAGAATATCTGTCAGGGTGTCCAGGGTTTACAAGGTATCCAGTCTCCTGTTTGTAAAAGAAGACAAAAAAAAAGTCAGGGGTCACTAGTGATGGTGTGTGGCAGTGCTTTGAAGAGCACTGCAGGGAAGGTAAAGAGGCAAAGCTCCCCCTCATTTATTTGAGCTTGTGAAAATTGCTATTGCTGCTGGATCTGCAGCTCCGAAATGGATTTTCTGAGGCTGCAAGGTCAGCGTGCCTTCCACCACCCCCACCCCAGCCAGCGTGGAGCGGGGGAGAAGTGATATCACAGACAAGATGTGCTGCTGGTACTTGCTGTTCTGTTAATTAATCACCACACCACTTTCCATTATTTCCTTTTAATTATAACATTATTTGACCATTCAGATTTGTGCTGATTAAACCATCATTTAATTGACAAAGTGTACGGCAGTGCTAATGTTTCCTGTCAGCTTGAATTACACACGTGGCCCTCGTTTGTGCTGCCCCAGATGAGAGGGAAGGTGGCCCTGGCCCAGCCGGCTCTGGGCTGGCAGAGCTGTGCCCTGCCCCAGCCACTGCTGGGCCCCTGCTCCAAGGCAGTATGGAGAGGCAGCATTAAAAACCATAAAAACCCCCTGTACATCACAGGAAAATGGACCTGAGTGTCATCATCAGTTCTACTAAAACAGCCTCTGCTGCAGAGACTTCCTCTCGAATCCAGGTGAAGAAAATCTGTTCAGATTTCCAGAAGTGGTTGGTTGCATGTTACCTTGTTCTTTTGCTCATCATATTTTTTTAACCAAGTGAAAGATTAGCTTGTCTTTCCACAGTCTCTCGTTATACTTCCCTTTCTTTTTCTTCCCCCTTTTCTTTTTTTTTTCTCTCTTTTTAACAGATTTGTTTTCCGCTCAATTAGACTTGTGATCACAAGAACACAAAGTAGTATTTTTCTCCTTCTGGAAAGACTCTTGCAGTGTGATGGGCAAATTGTCAGGAATAATTATACCAAATGGTGGAAAAAAATTGATGGAACAGATCTCTCCCTCCCAGTGATACGCTGTTTTTAAGACACAGTGAGCATCAAGCACGTTTGTGACAAGGTGAAACTGGCAAGTGGAGCTTTGCCATGGGTTTATTTTTAATTGCTGGTGAACTAATTAGACAGCACAAAATGTTACATAAACCACGGATACACACAAAACCCAACAGTGTGGATTGTGTTCTTCAAGAAAGGAGCAGATGAGTTAGATGTGAGGAAAGATAATAAAAGACACTTTAGCACATCACCTGTCCTGCCAGAAGGACTCAAGATCACTGCTGTCGCTGCTGCTGGGGGAGTCTGAAGGCATTTCAGGGTTTGGTGGGACTTACTCATCAATTCAAGCCATTTCCTTCAGGACAAGGATAATTTTAAGATCTCTTTGCTCTGTTTCCTTGGCACAATGTAGCTGAATGTTGGTGTCAATGGGCATTTGCAGCTGATGAAAGGTATAAAAACCAAATTTTGTCTGTAACTTCACAGCTGAGCTGTGGCTCAGATCTGTAAAGGCAGGGGCTTGGGAGCCCAAGGCTTTTAGCAAAAGGTGGCTAATCTCTTGTAGTCCTAAATATTTTTGGAGGACAGCAAAGGTCAGGCTCCTCAATGGCTGAAATGGCTTATGGAAATAGAAGCTAGGTTTTAGAGCACTAATGCGCTTTTAAATTTTTTCCATGTAGTTTTCCAGTAGTAGAATTTTCTGAAAACTCCAATGATTGGTTACTTTTTATCTTGCCTTTTATTTTTCTTTTTTTAAAGTCTGCATGGTTTTTCAAGTAGGGAGTCTTAAGAAAAAATAAATTCTGGTGCAAATCCATTTAAGTTGGGGGAGTTAACAGGAATCTGCTGGAATGGTGGGGTAGTATTTATCCTACCTTTCTCCAAATACAAAAGACCAGATGTTCACCTACCATAAATGAGTGTGGGTTCCCTGAATTCAGTGGAACTACATTTGCACTGCCTTGTATTTATAGAAATAGCAGTGCCTTCCGTGTGTGGTTTCTATGAGCAGCATATCAGTTACAGTGCAACTCCTATTTTTAAGTGACATTAGACTGATTTTAGATTTCTCGAAGAGTAAATATTTCCCCCACTTGGACTGTCTCACAAAGGAGCCACTCATCCTACCTCGGTTATTTCTGGCCATGGTAACATCTCATTGATAGACATTTGGCATTCCCTCTGCAATGGGACATCTGCCTGTCTGCCTGTGTGTGGAATACTGATGGCACTGAGCGTTTCTGCAGTTACAGTGTGGCCCTCCGTGGACTGATCAGTCTAGGATTACCACAGCAAAATAGCTGTAAAGTTTGGATATCAGCTTTTCATCTCCTGATGATCAAAATAAGATGGGGTTTGCTGATTAATAGCCAGTGTATAGTAAGTTTTGCAGTGTAAATTGACTTTCTGATAGAAGCCAGTGTAAAGTATTACTGCAGGAAACAGAAGAACACTGGGGGTGTGCCCTGATTTTATTCATAACTTTTTAGATGTTCACATTTGTGTGAGCAGGAAATGGGCTTCATTCTACAGACAGAAACCACAAGCAGAGTTACCTTTCCCTATTCTATTTGCAGTGACAATCTGGGGGAGTCCTCTAGAAGAAGAAAGACATGGTGCTTGCTCTAAGCCAGAAAAAGGCCTGGAGCAAGTTATTGATGGAATGTTTATTTCAAAGTGAAACTTCCACAGAAGTCCAGTTTTTGAGTGCCTTTTACGTAATCATTTTAACAGTAACCTGCTATTAGCTAGTTATTAGGCTAGTAACCCAGCTACCCAAAGCGGTTTTTAAATAGCCAAAATATTTATTTGCTACTTAATCTATGAGGACTTCTCCTGAACAGCAAGTATTTCAATGTATCAGTGGGAAGCCCAGTGATTTGTGTGGATTTATCTCTCGTCAGTACCTGGAGTTTCAGGAGGAATTTTATGGATGCTGCATGGAGGAAGTCTGACAGCAGACCTCAGTGCCAGCTGAGCACAGAGGCTATGAATGGCTTTAATGTGTAAAAAGCAGGAAAACCTGCCTGCCTTCAGTGAAAACCCATGAATTGGTTCTGTCTTTTCCATTTCCTTTTTATTTACTAATGTATATTTGTTCTAAATAGGGTGCTTGTTCCCAGCTTCTGTTCATTGGCAGTGTGGGGTTTGCAGTTGGGTTTAATGATCTTGAAGGTCTTTTCCAACACAAAAGATTCACTGATTCTCAGCCTGTTCTCCTCCTGCCACTGAAGCCCTTGGCTCGTTTTTGGAAACAAGTGCTAGATGGTGAAAAGGCAGAACTTGCTGTGTGAGGTGGAGGCTGTGGAGTCCCTGCAGCAGCAGATTGGCTCGCTTGGGTGTCATGACTTCCCTCCAGCAGCTGCTGGGGGTTTTCCTGAGTCTCCTCATCAGACCAAGGCAGTGCCACGAGGTACAGAACCCCTGAGAGTATTTATCCTCGTGTAGAAGGAAGAGCAAGGCAGACAGGGGGTCCCACAGCTGATGTTCACCAAGGGGGATGAAACTTCAGACTTCTTGTAGAGTCACTGGGGAAGCACCAGCACCAAATAAAATACCTCTAGTTGTCTCCTAGAGCAGCCCTGTCTCCTCTGGCTGCAGCCAGGCCAAGTTAGCACTGGGGAGTCCTTGGAGACAAATTGGTAAGGGAGATCTTTGGTGCGGGAAGAATTTGGGCCCCTCAGGACTGGATCACCTCGCTGTGTGTGCCAGGGGCTCAGCTCAGCCCCTGGGAGCTGTGGGCAGGGAGCTTGCTGAGCTCAGGGCAGTGGGGGAAGATCTTTGTGGTGTTTCTTTGTGCTTATGGTGGGAGGGCCTGACTGGGAACAGGGAACATCTTTCCCAGCTGTGCTGGCTCAGGGAGACATGGAAATGCGTCCCTCTTCCAGCCTGGCCCAGCTGTGCAGCTGGATTTTCTTGTGGCTGTCAGTTCTGGGTTGGAAGGAAGGCTCTGCTTGTACCCTTGCACATTGGCTGGCTCTATGTTCCTTATTCCTGATTATTTTTTGTGACACTGAAGAATCACCAAGTTTTCCCATGGATTTCCCTAACAAAATAATGACTGGTGTGATTTACATGAAATTGCAGGAGTAGCAGCGTAACTCCAGACAGTCCTGACTAGATTCAGTAGACACATCTCCAAGCCAAATTGCTTTTTTAGGAAATTACATGGGCACAGTCACAGGTTACCTCTACCTTCAGTACATCTGTATTTATTCATTTACTTATGCATGTGCATACTTATTTCTGAGCAACTGAAGATTCTTCAAGTTTATGAGAAAAAACCCCGAAACCCTGCTTGAGTGGGCACCCAGGTGTTGCATTCAGAGTGCAGCCTGGCTGTGTCCCTGCAGCCCAGCACAGGGAAGAGCTCCTTGGACACAGCACTGCACAGGGTGAGAGCCCTGACTGAGTGTCACATCCTTGTTTGAAAAATGCATTCGGTTGTGGGATTGCCCCTGTCTTCCATGGAAGAGGATGGGCGCCTCCACCACCTCCATGAAAATCAGGGATATTGCTTGAAGTCATCTGTGGAAGAAGTCATGTGTAGAGCTGTGTTTGCCTTTTGGGAAAACACAATGGAACTGAGAGCCAAGAAATGCAGAAACCACTGTAAAATGAACCAGTTAAACTTGAAAAGTATTGAACATTTTCAAGGGAAAACAGACTTTCTAGATCGTTTCTGTTGGTAGAATCTTCAGCATTGCAAACCTAAGAGCCAAATCTGAAGAGTGTGAGTGTTGTATTTGGGCTGCTACAAACTGTGGTTCCCAAAGGGCCTGGAGTTGGCTCTCGTGGCCTTTACTCACCAGTTCTGCTGAGAATGGGCAACACATGAGGTTTAGAGTAGATCTTGGGAAGGAATTCTTGGCTGTGAGGGTGGGCAGGCCCTGGCACAGGGTGCCCAGAGAAGCTGTGGCTGCCCCTGGATCCCTGACAGTGCCCAAGGCCAGGCTGGACAGAGCTTGGAGGTCTGGTTTAGTGGCAGGTGTCCCATGGCAGGGGGTGGAATGGGGTGAGCTTTAAGGTCCCTTCCAGCCCAAACCATTCCTTCATTCTGTGATTAACATGGTGAGAAAACAGTACTGCAGATTCCCAAGAAGTAATAAATACATGTTATCAGAAAACACACAAAAATATATTAAATTTTAAAGATTTAGGTTACAATTAAACATATAAATTCTCCATCTAGCATAAAAGAAATGAAAAAAAGAGTTCAACTCCCTGTGTTATGTTATAGGTGCTGTGGGAGAGATCACCCAGGAGTTAAAGGCTCAGGTGACTGGAAGAGCAGGAGTCAGAGCACACACTGAGCTGAGCTCTGGTGCTCACACTGAGAGGCTGCCTGAGAAAACTCCCAGTTTGCATTTGGAGACAGATTCTTTAAATCTTTCCATGGCTGGTGCTGTCCTTGGGGGGTTTTGCTGTAGTGTCTGGGCTGGCTTTTTTTGCTCCTCTCTCTCTGTGCTCTGGCAGCCGTGTTTGCGGTCTCAGCTTCACTGTCTGGAAGTTTGTCATCATTGCTTTGTCATGAGCTTAATATGTCACCCAGATCTGGGTGCTGCAGCCCTGCACCATCTGCAGAGGCAGTGCTGGCCCGTCTGCAGTGAGCTGGGGGAGCTGCAGTTTGGCTGGGCTCACTGTAAACTCCATGTGCTCCGCCCTTTAGCCGTGGCTCCTGCTAAGGTCCTGACTGTGTTTTCATTACTTTGTAAAACCTGTTTTGAGCAGTTTATAAGTTGGCCATAAAAAACACTCCCAGGCAGTGAAAGTTGGCTGAGAATGTCTCTTGTCTGGGGTATTTTTAATTTGTTTTTTTGGAACATACTTGAAAGGGACCCTTTTCCCTTCAGTGAAAGAACAGTCAGATAGGTTCATGGTTTCAGGCATTTGGTTTTCTGTGCATTCCTGCAGCTGGGAAAATTAAAGATGGCTCCACTTTCCTCACTGAATTTTTCAAATGGGGCTATTCTGCCTTTTTTTTGTCATGTATCACCCCCATAGTGTTGGATTGCCCCAGCTGGATATCAGGTGCCACCCAAAACCACTCTCCTCACTGCCCTCCTTGGCTGGCAGGGGAGAGGAAATACAACAAAAGGCTCGTGGGTGGAGAAAAAGGCAGAGAGAGATCACTCACCAGGTACCAACACAGGCAGGTAACTGATAGAGTGCAATAAAACTGGTACATTGAGAAATAACCAAAATGCAGGAATGGATCTTACATTCATTTTGCTGAAGTGGGAGTTTGTTGGGATGAGCCTCCAAACAGGGCACGTGTTCAGCAGTCACTGGTAATTGCTCTTTTCAGCAGGCAGAGTAGCTGGGGAAAATGCAAAATGAATGCATCAAAATAAGGTTGCTAACCATCTTTATTCTAATTCTCAAACAAATGGGGTGCATGGGTACTTAGGAATGAATTCATACTGCAAATACCAAGTAAACAGCTTTACCAGCTTTGAGGTGATAGGTGGCTGGAAGTCCATTCGTCCTGGGAATTTGGTGCATTTTCCCATGTGGGAGCAGGCCTTAGCCTGTGTCTCAGTGAGGGGCAGCTCTGCAGCACTAGCCCAGGCTTAACATCAGCTTTTCTCCTCTGGATGCCCTGAGCAGAAGTCTACTCTGTGATCAGGCATACTTTGAAGCCAGGAATTTTTTGTTCAGAACAAGCCCCATTACTTGGAAAACAAT
The DNA here is from genome assembly GCA_013399225.1 of Rhipidura dahli. Classification (NCBI taxonomy): domain Eukaryota; kingdom Metazoa; phylum Chordata; class Aves; order Passeriformes; family Rhipiduridae; genus Rhipidura; species Rhipidura dahli. Next base: position 268,248 of record VXAC01004569.1, on the reverse strand, counting down.
ATAAAGACCAGATCCCTGTCATTTGACTCCCTGTGTTCCACACCAACATCCCCACGTGCCACAACTCCCTTCAGTGCTGCAAGACCACACAGCTCCACAGAGCACTTCTTCTGTCCAGCTACAAACTATTTCCATTCCCCAGAGAGTCTTTTACCTTAGTGGTTCCCTGGCCCTTGCATATTTTCATTTCTAGCAGGTTCCTCATCTTGCAAAACTGCTGCATAAGTCAGGCTGAGGCACGGGAGGTTGGCCACTGTCCTCCAACTGTCCCCAGGGGTCTGGTCGGAAGTTGTGTGGCCAGGATGGCATTTTCCTGCTTGCTTTTCCGACCTGAGTTACAGTGGTACATCCCTACAGGAAATTCCAAGAAGCCAATGTAATTATACAGTGATTTTACCTTCCTGGCAAGGTCACCCAGAGTGCCAATGCAATTATCAAATATTGCTCTCCCTGGTTGCACCACACCTTGCTGCAGCCTGGGCCATCCTTGGGGCTGCTGGTTTGGGGTTTGTCCCCTTTCCTGTGCCTCAGACCGGGGAGTTCCATGTCAGCACCCCAACAAGGCCATTCACAGAGCAGTTATCTGAACACCTGTCTTGTTCTGCTCAGCAGGCTGTGAAGCCAGAAATGTTAAGCATAGTTTTCATCCTTTTTAAAATGCAGTCAGCTGTACTGTGTTAATTTTGATGTGGAAATGACAGGACAGCATCTTCATGTCAAGTGTTAAATACATGGCAATAGGAAATATGTTTGGGATTGTTTGGGATCTGATTGGGACACACAGTGACTTGGGGTTTGCCTTCCTGCTGCCTGGCTTTCTTTTCTCACTTCAGTGAAATCAGCAGTAAGTGGCATGTGCTGCTCTTTGGAGACCCTTCAGGGGCTGTGTCTGTCCTGCATTTCAGGAACAGTCACCTCAGATGTAGTTATTGGCTGCAGTGGGTCGTAGTTCCAGGGCAGGAAGAGGTTCCAAGAAGTGAAAAGTTGCAAAATTAAGAGCAAGCAAGGGATTTTTTTCTGGGTTGGTTTTTTTTTTTTGGTTGTTGGTGGTTTTTTTGGGTTTTTTTTTTTTTTGTTTTTTTGTTTTTTTGGTTTTTTTTTTAAGCTCAGGAGAAAAATTATACCTGAGGTCAGGTTTTGAGAAGGATTTGGTGTTGATTCATATCAACAAGAGTGTCTCCAGCTGTTACAGTAAATACTAGATATAAAGAGGAGTTTTAGAAGGGAGCTGTCAAGCATCCGACCTTAAGTGAGGCTATAAATCTTGTGTGACAGGGGGAAAGTTTATTCGGTGGAGGTTTATCCTATGACTTTGAGATATTTCTGTCTGTTCCTCTGAAGCAGATTGGAGACAGGAGGTTAGGCTGGATGGACCATTATCCCAACCTGTTTTGGCTCTTCTTCTGACCCTGAAAATCTTGAACACATAATTTCATCTGTCCAGAATGATATCCATGAGGTGCATGGAGTGTTAAATAGGAAAGTTGAAGCTTAAGTGTCATCACTGGTATTACACAGATAAGTGTTTCTGCAAAGAGGTTTTTTAATCTGCTGATAAGGATAATATGACATTTGAGCACAGGGGCAGCAGAAGGGCAGGCAGAGAAAGAAGTGTGTAAACAGGCCAGTGTAATTGAAGCCTGGCCTTCCAATCTCTGAGCTCTGCAGCAGCCAACTTCAGGGATGGGGTTGCAGTCTGGTAAACTTGCAGGTTTTGACCAAACCTCCAGCTTTTCATCCCATTTTTCCATTCCCAATGTTTCTCTTTCTTTTTTACCTGCAAAGACAAAGTGGAGTTATGTTTGCTTCTGCATTATTTTGGGTGGGGTTTATTTGCTTTAATGGGATGTTAATAAAAGTAGAGTAAGGATTTCCGGCTGCTCTCTCTTTCCTTGTGAAGGATCCCCAGTTGTGAGGCTGTGGCTCAGCCCAGCTCAGCAGAGCCAGTGAAGGCATGTGGAGCTTTTTCTGACCAACCCATGAGTCAGGTGCAGTGGAGAACCTGTACCAGTATGAAAATTAAAAACTCCATTGCACCAGTTCATGTTTCCAGATTTGAAAAATATGTTGTGTCAGTGCTTCAACAAGTGATTCATTTGGTAATTCTGAGGTAAATTATACACACAAAAATCAAAGCTTTGTGACCTTTCTCCTGAAAGTCAGTGACCACTGTATTGTAAAAGTTAATTTACATGTCAAAAATTTTTAATTTAAAGCATGAAAAAATCAAATTTTTGCTGTCACAGTAGTAATTTACTTAATAGTTCTACTGAAGCAATAATTATAAGTTTTGATCAGAATGATTCTCAGTGTTCTAGGTGCTGTACAACATGTTGAGTTGTTGACTATTTAAAAGTCACTCACAATAAAAATATTTGTCATTTGTAGTTAAAATGCTTTAGGAATCTCAAAGATGTTTTCAGACAAAAATTGATTCTGTCAGCATCTCAGAGAAATAACAAAGTAAGAATTCAATAAAACCCAGAGTTCAGAGCTGGCCTAATGCTTCATCCACTGAATGGTAAAATTTTCATTAATTTTCAGAAGCAGAAATGGCAGAATGATGAACTCTTTTAGGAATCTCCAAACCTGCCCAGGGAAACACACAGCAAATGTGTGAAAACATTTATTAACAGGAATCTAAACTTCATCCCTACAGTCAACATGGTACCTTAAAGGAAAGTTAGTCTTTTCCCGATGAGATAAAAGAGATGAACCTGTTGAAGATGGGTGGGTTTGAAGCTCAGGGCTGTTCATCACTTCAGCAGCTCAGTCAATTCCAGGCTCCTTTCATGAAGTTTGGGCAGCGTTGGCCTCTCTCGTGCTGGGGGTTTATGATGTTTGCAAAGGGCACTGTTGTTCTCCTCTCCAGCCCCATGGAGGGCAGTGCCCATGGCCATCAGCTGCTTCCAAATAACTCCCTGGGTCCTGATTGTGTTGGTATTTTATCCTTTATTTAATATTTACTGTAGGCTAAGATGTCTGCCCGGAGGGAACAGCCAGGTGGGGTCGGTCCCTTCTCCCAGGTAACAAGTGACAGATGAGGGGAAACGGCCTCAAGTTGCACTAGGGGAGGTTTAAATTGGATAGTGGCAGAAATATCTTCACTGAAAAGTCATTCAGGACTTGGAACAGACTACCCAGGACAGTGGGAATCACCACCCCTGGAAGTGTTCAAGAAGCACATGGATGTGGCACTTGGGGACATGGTTTGGTGGTGAACATGGTGGGGCTGGGTTTATGGATACTGAAAAAGCTTCAGCAGTGAATTTCTTCAGCTCTCTGCAGCATTTGGTGAGAGCTCTGTCTTTCCCATGCAGGCTATCTAAAACAAAGTTACCAGTTTTGTAAGCATTCGCACCTGCAGGTTGTTTTGTCAGATTGTTACAGTTCTAACCAGCAAAACATTTGGGAATGGACATCTTAGAATTTGGCCAATCCCCTCAAGGGGTGGATGGCCAGAGGACCAATTACCTTATGCCATTTAACTCACTTTTTGTGAACTAACATATAAAAGCCTCTGGAAAAATCTTTAAATCCCTTGCTGCCATTGATACCTGAGCCTGGACTCTGTGTGGTTTTTCTCTACCTGTCCACGGCATGACAGCAACATGGGTTAATGGTTGGACTTGATGATCTTGGAGGTATTTTCCAACCTTAGTGAATCTGTGATATCAGAAAGCATCTGTAAGACAGTTGTCTGAGGGCAGGAGCAGGACCAGAGCCCTTCCCTCTCCCACCCCGCTGAGCTGGGGCTGGGGCAGTTCTGGGTGTGCACCCTGTGGGATGTGGGGCTGTCATGGATCTGCTGCAGGCTCTGTGGGCAGGAGGACATGGAGCAGAATGAATCAGACATCACAGTGTAGCACACTTGGGTATGGGGTTTTTTAATTGTTGTTATTTTTTGTTGTTTGCTTTAAAATCCTGAGAAACCGACGTGATCCTTCCACATGCTTTTCTCCAGCCAAGTGCTGGGTTTTGACCCTTTGAAAAATGAATGTACTGTTCAAATATGGCAAAACACAGAGATTTTCATCCAGGCTGGGAACCCACTGTGAAAGTTGGAATTTATAGGAAAAGTTTGTAGCTGCCCCTCTGCTCCAAGGCCAGGTTGGATGGGGCTTGGAGCAACTTGGTCTAGTGGAAGGTGTCCCTGTCCATGGCAGGGGGTGGAACTGAATGATTTTTAGGTCCCTTCCAGCCCAAACCATTCCGTGATACTAAAACAAGGTCAGGAAGGCTGGTCAGGAGCAAGATCAAGAATGAACAGACTGGGAAGTGATACAGAAACCTGGATTGGGAGCAGGCAGCCTTGACAAATATCATCTTTGGGCACCAGGCTGAGAAGAGAGGTGGGGTTCAATATCCAGGATAGATGTCCTGAGGAAGAATTGGAATTACCTGATGTGAAGTGGTTTTCCAGCTCTCTCTGTATCCCATCCACAGACAGAATCCCCCCAGAGAATGGCCCAGCACGTCTTTTGCTCTGTGTGTCTGTGGCAGGTGAGTGGAGCTGTCCTCTGGTCGTGCCTGGCTCTTTCATTTGTCTGTAGAGAAAACTCAACCAACCAATCTGAAGGAGGCATTTCAATTTTGACTGACCAAAGCTGGGTAAAATTGAATTGGAAAGATGCTTGAAATCGCTGTTCTTTTGGAGATAAATTCAAAGCATGGCCTACCAAAAGTCAATAGTTTGTGAGTTCTTGTGTACATTTGGAAGTTGAATTCCTGGCAAACACACAGGGTGTGGCAAAATGGCATCAGGATATGGCACTGACACCAGAGAGTGGTGAGCTCTAAATCAGACCCCATTTCAGTGGATATCCAGGAGACGATGTCAGCAGTGGAGAAAAGCAGCTGTAATCACATATTAAAGTGTGTATTGTTAGATAACACAGCGTTCTGCTGCTGCCAAATATTCCTTTGTTATGCAATTTGTCATGCTGCTTACAGCAAACTCATCATCAACGTCTATCAGCACAGGCACAGCAGTTTTCCCAGGGAGGGTCAGGGCCTCTGGGTTTCTTTAGAACTGGTTGGAACTCAGTAATCCTGTCTCCTGGCACTGGAGGTGGTGGAAGCAGTAATAAAATTCAAATTTAACACAAAATCTTCTGTGACACACAGTTCCCTCACCTTTTGGTAAGTACAGAATTTCCGTATGTACTTTCACTGATTTCATCAATAAAATGTTTAACATTTTATTCACAATTTACAGCTCAACAAAACTGTGTAAGTCCTACAGAGACATTTAATCTAAGAAAAATCTGCCTGCCAATTGTCACCCACAGTCACCCTGACCTGGAGATCTGACTTGATTTCTGCTGCTTCTTCTAAACGTACGCTCAGGCTTCGGCTGTGCTGCCAAGCTGAGTCTGTGTGACTCCAGCCCCAGCCAGTGGGTGTGTTTATATATAAATTGAAATTTTACATCGTGGGATGAGTCACACTCTGTGGGCAGCTATGTTACAAGTAGTTTTTAAAAGAAAAGTCCAATGCCATCACTTAGCAGGACAGTCTCCGTCACAAACCCCTGCCTGTAGCTCAGCTCTGTCGGACAGAGGCTGTCCCTGGATGCCATCCCCGATAACTCAGATATTCAGGAATTCTTGAGACCAACATTACTAACTGTGCTGCTAAAAAGGGGACCCTTGTCTTCTGCTCACATTGCTGCTTGTGTCCAAAGTGTAATATTTAATTGCATTTTCTTAATCTTTACCACTGTATTGCTAAGCTTTCTAATACCTTCAAAATACCAAATCTCAGGCTTATCCTAATTAAAGAATCTCAATTTAATCCATATTGCATGACAATTCAATTTGTTGATTGCTTTTTCTCCCCCCTCTTTGTGAAATTCCCGTCAAATGTATTAATTCAACATGATGAATCCTGTATTCAACCCACTGGAGTGAATAATTAAAATTAGCTGATAAAACTTTCAGCAGAATTACTTTGTGAAATTGCTGAACAGATGTGTCATTTTAATGAAAATCCACAGACAAGCGCCTTCCCCCCTCGGCAGGATAAAAATATTATCCCCACGGCACATACTTAATTTGGTGGTAAATACACTCCGAGCGATTGCTGGAAGGGAAGAAAAAGCAACTTGTCACACTTAGTAACTTGATTTTTCCCCAGCATGCAGTAACAGCTATCTACAGTAATTCATAGTGCTCTATTGTTGCTGCAAGTCCCAAAGAGAACTTATTAAAATGCAATAATCTCCTATTTAAACAGAAACAATAACCATTAAATTTCCTGTGGATCCAAAATTGAGCACAAGCCCCATCTGGTAAGAGTGATTAGAGGCCTGATGAGGGAATTTAATTTGCAACATTCAAAGACTAAATCTGAGCAGATCTTGTCACCTGGGACTGGAGTGCTGCTTGCTGTCTTCTTAAAAATCTCGACCTAAACTGAAAATGGAATGTAGAAGTGAAAATGTTACCCAGGGGCTGAGCTTGACAGGATTGTATTTCATTATGTGTCTCCATCAGGCCCGGAGAGCTGCGAGGAGTTTCAGCGTTGGCTGGGTTGGGATCCCCTCGTCAGGGCATTCACGGAGGCTGCTGCTCCCAGCGTGGGCAACGAGTCATTAGAGGAGCCTCCAGCCTGCCCTTGGACCTCCCCCCATCTTATTTTAGTCACTTGCCCAAATCACACCAGCTTTTCTATCCCATTAGGAGGAGCCAAGATAATTTTAGCATCTCCTACGACAAACAAGCATCTCACAGATATGTTTGTTTCTGCTCCTGGCAAAACAACACTGGCATTAGCCCTTATTACTGACTCCTCTTAATGGCATGCCATGGATCCCTGTCATTTGGAGCTCACTTCCCACACTGGCCAGCTGAGATGCAGAATGTGCAGGTGTAGGCTGCAGAAATTCATGCTCAAAATCTGGTGATTTGGGTTTTTGCTCTTTGTTTGGCTGGCTTTTCAACTGGGGCTTGTATTCACTCTAATTGTTAGGATTTGGTCAGCTAGTTTTGTGCCACAGCTGTCAGTTTATATATTATTATAAGCTCCTAATTAAGAACCTGTTTGTAATGGCAGAGCTCTAGTTCATTAAAACATGTGTTGATAGGGAAATAGAGGTACCAGGAAAATGAGGAAAATAGATGCATAAGGCTTTTTCAGAGTCAACGTTTCTTCTCACATTGAATCTGAACTCCACAGATGGATTGTGTTGGTGTCCAACAGGATCATGGTTTGCTCTCTGAAAGCTACATCCTGAAGGTGCTGTGAGAGCTGGGTCTCCCTGTGCTCAGAGCAGTGGGAAAAATGTGATGGGTTGAGCATGGGGCTGCAGGTTCTGTTCCACCAGCCTTGGCACTGCATGTCCTTTGGGACATCAGGCTTTCCCAGCCTTTTGGCCGCTCCAGCTGCCTGTTTGTTGGAAGCTCCATTTGCAGTTACAGACATGTGAACACTTGCCCTGTAAAAAATCTGGAATTGTAATTCGGAGAGTAGCTGTCCCATAGGAGCAACCACTGACCTTGGTCAGACACAGACCACTGAGTGCTGGGGCCATTACCAGCCGCCTGAGCAATGCAGCCTGCAAGCCATTAGTTGCTTTAACTATTGCAAATTACTTTGGTCTTCTGTTCTTGTGCAGAACCAGACCATGCAGTTGTTAAAAAATTGCCGTTTTTCTTTTTTCTGGTGCTCCCCACATTTCATAACAACAGCGTGTGAGACTCTCGGGTATTGTGAAGGGAGGAGTCGTGCAGGAATTAATAAAAAGAGAACATCAACTGCCAAGTTACCAATCTATTTGCACCTCTGATTAAATTAAAAACCTGTGTGTGGGGAGGGGGCTGCATGACAGCACCACCACTTGTCCCTTGGTGCCACTGAGCACACAGGGGCTGCTGAGTTCTGCTCTGGAGGGATGGTAGTGCTGCTCCTGTTATGAGGCATTTTGTAAGGCAGGATCCTAGGAATGTATTCCAGCCTCAGCTGGGCTCTTTCTGCCTCCTAGTCCTGGATGCTTCTTGACTGTCCTGTTTATGTGGGCATGGGAAGAGCACAGATCTGAGAACAGGATTTGGGCTTCTCTGGAATGGTGTATTATTAAATAACCTATGAAGGAATTGGATTCTTTTTTGCTACCCAAGGATATGTAGTTCGTTCTTTGTCTGCAAGCAGAGCTGACCCCTATTAAATAGCAAACAGGCTTTCCATCAATGCCTTTTCTGAAGGTTTCTGAGAGTGATCCCAGGTACGTGCTTTTCCTGGCCTCAAGTGTTCCTTCTTGAAAATGTTCCAATGCACCCTCGTGCCTCGAGCCAGCCTACGCCACTGATGAACTTGGCCCATTGTCACCTGTCATCTTGAAGCTGCTTTTTCTTTTCCAGAATATAAGGTTGACACTGAGACAAAACTTCCCATCTGTGTGCTTTACTGGCACGTAATTGCTCTGAAGAAGGGAGGAGGTTCCCTAGATAAAAGTGCTCACTGCTTTCCTTGAAACTATTTTCTGTAAATAAAACTCTTTCATCTTTGAACTTAAATATATTTCAACCCCAATTCAGGTTCTTTTTTCCCTCTTAGTCCTGGACCTCTCTAAGTTATTAAAAAAAAAGACTTTCTTAATAAGCCCCAAAGGTAATCAGAAAGAAGACAGCAAAATGAAACAACTCGTAAAATATTCCTCAGCCTCTTTAGGGAATACTTAATGCACACAGGGTCAGGGCTTTGTAATGGTAATTTAAGAGTTGTAGGAAGTGATCCATCATTTTAAAGAGCAACATTGCCATCCTTGACAAAAAGTTTATGTTTCAGGATCAACTTGAGTCCCTGCTCACCTCAGGAAAACAAATGCTGGCACATCTTCTTGTAGGACATAATGAAGGAGATTTTCTATAATGTTATGCAAATGTCATGCTAAATGGTATATAGGCTTTGAGAAGTGACAGGCAATTGCAGCTGTCCAGTTTTCTGGAAAGCACTAATGCTGTTCTGGATTAATTTTTCTTTCTGGAGCAGACGTTGTATGGAAATTACCCTTGACTGAAAGCCATCGTTGAAGGTCACAGCAGTAGATACAAAATCCATAGGCAGTCGATTGCCTTCCACGGATTCAGCATTACTGCTCTTGCCTATTTTACCCTTAGGCATCTTTTATTTCTTGCACAGATGGTCTCACTCAGCCCTAACAAAATGTTTTAAGCTGTTGCATAAATTAAAATAAGAGGCCCCGAAGTACAAAAGTGCAACTCTTTGGGAAGAAGTTGGGGGTGGGGAGGGAGTGGAGAATAGGCAAGGAGAGAAAATGATACAGGGCTCTGCTTCCCCTTCTGCTTCCCTTGGCTACAGGTCAGTCACAGGTATTTCCATCAGCACAGCTGAACTCATGGCATGTGGAGGAACAAGTGGATAAGGTTGCAGAGGATTGAGTGCAGTTGTCACGTGCAAAGCACATCACAGATGTGCACCAAAGTAATGGGGAAAGATGGTCAATAATTTTTCACACTGTTTTTATATTGGAAAGAGTGATTTGATCAGGCTCAGCCTTCAGCCTTGCCATTTGCTTTTGGTAAAATGAAGCTCCTCAGAAGTATTTCACAGATAATTTTGAAATAGTGATTTTTGTTTCTAACACGGTGTTGTGGTTTAAACCCAGGTGCAACTCAGCCCCACACAGCTGCTCCCTCACTGGCTGAGAGCTGGGGAAGAGAAAAATTGAGAAAACTCATAGGTTGAGGTAAAGCCTGTTTAATGGGACAGTAAAGGAAGAAAATAATGATGGTGATGGTGATGGTGATGATGATGATGATAATAATAATTAATAATAGAATTAGAATATAGAATACAAGGGGTGGACAGTGCAGTTGTTCACCACTCACTGACCCATGCCCAGCCAGTTCCTGAGCAAAAAGTGAAATCTGAAATTATTAGTTTCCTTTGAAAGTCTTAGACCTCACCTGTAGAGTAAAAAGGAGCACATCCCTCAGCAAACTGTTGGATATGTGTTTTGTTCCTTACTTGATGTATTTTTCAGTTCAGCTTGCCACTGATAGTAAAATACTCCTGTGTTCTTTGCTTGTGGACTGGTCTGTGAGTAAATTGAGGTGACTGGTGTAAAAGTGTAGCCTGGGGCCTTCAGGCTTCCCCTTGGCTCCAGGGGCTGTTGTCCCACAGCCCCAGCTATTCCTGTCTGCCCCCAACACCCAGGCTCAGTTTTGATGCCTTGGGTTTCCACCAAAGTTTAGCTCTACTGTTGTCTTCAAATCTCTCAGAAGTGTGAGCCTCCTGATTTGCAGCTGAAATCTTCAGAGGATTTTTGACGTTGTGTAACAGAGGTGGAAATGAGGTTTATAGGGTATTACATGTTGGTATCTTACCTAAAAATGAACTACAAAGGGTTTGCAGCTCCCTTGGTGGGGTGGAAACCCCCTAAAACAGTATAGGACTTCTTAAATTCAGTGCCTTTACCTTACTTTACCTTGTGCTGCTGTTCTGGGTGCAGGGTCACTCTGACTTCAGGGAGGCAGCTCTCTTCTGTTCCACTGAGCCGAGGTTGATGTGCGCTGCTCGGATTGTGCCTTGTACCCACTGCAGTGTGATCCTCTAATCAGCCATTAGCAGATTCAAGCTTAATCAGGTTTCTGTGACTTTCACAATGCATGAGGATCTTCTCTCAGTGGAAGTTAGCCTCAGATAATATTTCAAAGCTGTAGCTATTAGGTCAATGATCCTCTCTTGAGGCATGTGCCAATACCTTGGGAGTTTCATTTGAAAGACCAGTATGGCAACTCAAGCACAGCCAGATACACAAAGAATTGATGAGTGTGGCAGGGCTGGCACACAGAGAGTGCTTGAAAAAGGTGCTGTGAAATCGTTCTCAGCCAAATAGGGATTTGACTGTTGAGGTACCCAGAGTGGTGGTGCACAGAGTCCTGCCAGTTCCTGGTACCCATAGGATAACAGCAGCCCTGTGTGAGGTAGGGAAAGGCTCCAGCACATGGGCTGGCACAGCTGGGGCAGGGGAGTAGTGGCTGAGGCCCTGACACTGCCTGGTCACTGGGATGGAAGGGAATATTGAAACCTGGGATGTGTCACTGTGGGGATCTGAAGTAGCCCTGGCATTGGCCACATCCTATCCCCAACTCTTAGCTCATTTCTCACAGTGACTGTAAAGCAATGGCAGAATACCGGTCCATTTTCCCAGTTAATAGAGTCAATCAAAAAGAAAATTCATCAAATTAGTCACGTGGTCCTAGGAGAGGTCTAGTGCTTGTGACTCCTGTTCCCAAATCCAGTTCTCTTGACTTGTAGGGCTTCTGTATTGCAAATTCTTGTCCTTACTGGTCAGCAGAATGTTTTACGCCACCCTCTATCACAGTTCTTGCTTCTCTTGACAGAGAAGACAGAGCAGCACAGAAGCACTTTGTGCATTAGTCACTGTTACCTGTGACACTGAAACCTAATAAATGGGAACACAGAGTTTATAAGTCATTGAATACCACAAGGTGGATTCCTGGAGAAAGGGAAGACAGCCCTGTTGTAACACAGACCCTTTCCTTCACTCCCATCCTGCAGCATTCCCTCCGTTTGCTCAGTAGCCCTTTTCTCCTCACCATTTTCACTGGTTGTACCTGCAATGCTTTGTTCTTTGTAGGTGGGAATTAGGTTTTGACAATGTTGTAAGCTTCTGTTCATGTAACCATATTTTGATGTGGGGTGTGTTGCTTATTTCCTTGGGTACTGTGGTAACAGTGTTCTTCAGTGTCTTTTGGCTGAGAATATTTCTCTTCTGTAGAACACATGAAGCTCAAGGTGACCAGTTCTGTTTTCATGTCTGTTCTCCCTCTAGGCTGGAGGTCTCCTGTCTTCCTTTTGGGCAGTTAACACAGAGAAGAGACAGTGTTCTCCTTCAATTAATTAGATGATGCATTTTGGAGTAGTCACTTACGTTTAGTCACTTAATGAATCATGTTTTGCCAGTTGACAGGGATTGATCAACAGACAAAGAATCCAAGTGCAAAAGAGAAAAAGGAAGCAACCATAGCTGTATTTTTAAAGAAGTATTCACAGACAAATGGAGATGTTAGATGGTGTAACAGCTAGACTACACTGGTTTTTAGGCTGCAGTCATAATTAGAAAGGACTGGTTTTATTTTTAACAAGGTTTAGATGATTTCCATAGCCCCGTATTTCAAATTTTGGCAGGTTTGTATCACACAGAACAAAAACCTCCGATTTTTCATGTATATTTGTGGGGCTTTTTGTTGCAGTTTTTCGAGCTGTGGGGTAATGCATGTGTAGGAAGTTAATGATGTGGTCTCTGGGTGTTGCTTTCCTGTACGGAGTACTGATAATGAGCTTCGAGTAATAGGGTACGAGTCCCAGAAGATGAATTCTGATTACCTTTGTGGTATCGTCCCCTGTATGCCCCTTCTTCCTTGATGTTTCTGTAAAGAACATTTGGATTTTGATGAGGGTACTGCCTATTTGACTTTTAATTAGATTTGCAGTATGTTATGTTAATAAACCGTGACTCTCTGTTTAGTTGGTTTGTTTTGTTTCCACTTTCTTAAAGTGTATATTCATGGAATCATGTGGTGGCAGGCAGCGGTTGAAATGTTTTGCTTCTCTGTGTCTAAAGCTTATATTTATTGGTCCAGAGAGGGTGAATTTTGTCCCATACTCAATAATAATCAGTAAACAGTAGTTAAATTGTACAGAGACTTGCAAACTGCGGCATACTGTGAAAGTGCAGAGAGGAATCCTCCAAGGAAATTGCATGATAGGTCTTAAATAATACCTTATAGTCATGGGCTATGCCATTATAGGCACTAAAATTAAATATACAGCTTCCCTAAACAGCAGGTTGTCTTTCCCAGTGCCCCCTTTTAATAAAAACTCTGGGACTTTCTCATGTTGACAGGTCAAGTGTAGTCTCTTTGTAATCTCCATGGTTTATCCCATTTGGAGTTCTTGAAATTTGTTTCCCTTGTACTCACTCCTTTTCCCCTATTTCATTTACTTGTTACTGCGTACTTTTAATTGAGATTTAAAAAGCAAAATAAAGCCCCAACCTTTTGCCAAATCCCACGCAACATGAAGGCACTTGGATGACTGCTGGTCTGTAGCTCTGACTTGCGGTGCCGGTCTCCCCACGCGTGTTGGGTTTTGTTCAGCAGACTGCTCTGCCAGTTTAATAACCGGGCTGTTCCAGGCTGTGATTTCAGTGCTGTTTGGCTCCAGCAGGATGTGATTGGGTTTGGCAGGGCTGTAATGCCCTGTCAGCACAGGTTACTCGCTGCTGGTGCTGGTGGCCGAGCAGTGCCCCGGACGCGGTGTCACTGCGGGGCTGTTCGACAGCCACGGTCGCTGGGCAATAACAACCACGAGGGTGGGGAGGGGCGGCGCTGGACGGGCAATGCTGAGCAGGGCAGCTGCAAGTGTCGCCGTGGAAAAGTTGATTTGTTATTTTTAACCTCTTGGGATGTTTTCCTTTTCTAATTCCCGTTATTAGCTCCTAAGCAGAGGTGCTGTTGGTTGTGCTGGGAGTCCACAGGAGAGTTGGTGATGGATGCATGTGCTCGGTGCTTTGCCCTGGTGATGTCCTGGAGGGCCCAGGCTCTGCTCAGCACAAGCCTGTTGGCTGAAGTGGCTGCGTTTGGTGGCAATTTTGGTGGTGCACAAGCCCATTGTGGGTGGGCTGAGACCCCCTGACTCAGGTCACACAGGTCATAGGGTTATCATGTAATTCTGCCTTTCAAACACTGTCAGCGTGGGGTGAGTTTTAATAGTTAATGAAGAATCAAAAGCTCAATTTTCTATTGTGGATTGTTTAAGTCAGCCAATCCTTTCATAATAAGATTTGGTTCTCTTAGGCTTCTAGCAAGCCAGAGGTTTTTCTAAAACAGAAAATGCTTTGCCTCTGAATTTCTGAACCTTATGGTATTTTTTCTTTCTGGAGTTGTGTTTCTTTCTAGACACAATTAAAAAGTTTCCAAATTGGATAAAATACTTTCCAAAATCTGCACACATCTTTTGAGGAGATGGGAAAGGGAAAAAAATATTTTGGGAGTGTTCCATCCCCATTAGAAAAACAATTACACACTTTTACTTTCCTGTCTGTGTAAATGATATATAAATGAAATATAAATAAGGGGAAGCTCAACTTGGGTGGACCAAACTCTTGAGTTAAATAATCTATTAAGATTAAATGTTTGCAAGGTCTGGGCCTTTATGCAGCACTTTCTGGCATTTTATTAATAAATGCTGTTTTCCTGTTGGAAGGATTTTTGCACTTGTTTGTCTTTAATAAATTCGGAAGCAAGCACAGATATTGAGAGACACTTCTGTCCATGGTTATTTAGTTTAGGGCACTGTGTCACAGTCATAACAAGTAGAGCCCAGCTTGCTTTCCACACAACCCAGACTGGTGCTGTTTATTTGGTTCTGAGGCAGCCAGGAGCCTTCCCCTGTCCTTTGCTGCAAAGTTTTGGATCTAGTATAGAAAGTTGTGCATTCGTCTCCTTGTGTGTGCTGTCCCTGACAGTTCTTAGGGGTCCCTGGGTGAGGTGTTAGCAGAGGCAGCTGTTGCTGCCAGCAGGAGGACAGCCACCACTTCACACATGGTGAAGAAAACTGGCCTTTAGGGGGTTGGATGGTAATGGAGGAGGTAAATAAAAAGATTCTAATTGCCTTTTGCAGGTAAAATATACTGCCAGTGCTTTAAATTCTTGGGAGATGAGCATTTGGGTCCTGTCCCTGAGGCAGGGGAGTTCTGTTTGAGTTGAGCACGGGGTGAGACTGGAGGAGAAACCTCAGCTGCGGGTGCTGACTCTGAGGAGGGATGGGGGAAACTGGGGGGGACTGGGGTTGGGGCTCAGCAGGGACAGTGTGGCACCACCAGCCCCAGGGGCTGAGACAGCCTGGGCACTGTGGCCACGGCTGCTGCCCACCTGATGGCCTCGGTGTCCACCTGAGGGGCAGGGCAGGGCAGCGGTTCCAGTGATGCTCCCTGTGGGAAGGAGAGCTGTTCCCTGTTGAAGGTGAGGTGTTCCTTGTGGGATGGTGTGGTATTCCTTGTGGGAATGTGAGCTGTTCTCTGTGGGAAGGAGAGCTGTTTCCTGTGGGAAGGAGAGGTGTTCCCTGTGGGAAGGTGAGGTGTTCCCTGTGGGAATGTGAGGTGTTCCCTGTGGGAAGGTGAGGTGTTCCCTGTGGGAAGGTGAGGTGTTCCCTGTGGGAATGTGAGGTGTTCCCTGTGGAAGGTGAGCTGTTTCCTGTGGAAGGAGAGGTGTTCCCTGTAGAAAGAGAGCTGTTCCCGCTGCAGGCTGAGGAGGGGGTGGGCAGGGCAGAGGAGACACGGCCTGTAGGGCCCAGGCGTGTCATGGCTGACTGAAACACCTCCTGCCCGCTCTGCCTTCCCGCAGAGTACAGGCAGTGATCACCCTTCCCTTCCCTGCTGCCAGTCCACACGGCTTTGCTTCACTCCACCACGGGCAATGTTGCTTTCCACATGAAAAGGGCTTCCACAAACAAAGATGGAACACAAACCTGAAGATTTTTCAAGCAAAGGGGTGTCAAAGGCTGGGTTTCTAATGGAACAGTGTAGTTGTCAGGCTTGATCATTTGCTCAGGCAATTTGTTTTATTTGGCTTGGACTCTGAGCAGTGCTGCAGTGTAAATCCACCCCGTGGGCTCTCCTGCTGCCCACGAGGGGGAACAGGCTTCACCCTCTGCCTGTGCTGCCACCCCCACAAACCCCACCAAAACTCACGGCAAAGTTTTTTCTCAACTTTGGATCCCACTGCAGCTTGATGGCATCGGAAGAGAGATGTGCAGTTGAGCTGACAATCAGTGATTGGCATCATGCACAACTCATTATTGTGTCAAGGATTTGGCATGTCCGTGGAGAGGAAACCATGTGCGTTGTGTTGACACTGAGCTTAATTCATATCCTAGCGGCGGCAATGCCAAACCCTTATCTCATCGGTGCTCGTGCCAGACCGCCTGCCTGCCTGCCAGGTCCTTGTCAGAATAATGAGTTATGCCTAATACCAATCATTCCGTGGCAGATGCCGCCTGGTGTAGCCATTTTGTACAGTGGGGAGCCTGAGCAAAATGGCTGGGTTTCCATGCTGGGTTTCCATGCTGGGTTTCCATGCAGAGCGTGGTGTGGTTGGAGCTCTCTGGCAGGGTCAGGAAATGAAAAAGGATTTCAAATGGCATCCAAATGATCTGCTGGGTTTCATGGCAACTTTCTTGAGAAGAATCTTCCTGTAGTTTTTCTCTTTACTCTCCCCCCCTACTATGTTCATTATCTTTCTTCTTTTAAGATCTTCAAAATTACACTTGTGGATGTGGCATTCTGAGCACCATTCCTTCATCTTACCCTTTATTAATGCAACTAATTTTTGGAGTCCTGATTCTTCCACTTGCTGGCAAAGGGTTCATCTGCAGTGCTTGCAAGGGCACAGGCCTGGGTGTCAGGCTAATGCACCTCGGGGTTTTGCCAGTTCCACTTGCCAGGAAATTGTCAAGGGAGATGTGCTGTCTCCCTGCTGAAAATAACCCTTTATCCCTCTAACACTGTAGAAGGAAGGAAGGAAGGATTTGCAAGGAAAAGAGAACCCAAAATGAAGGTTTGACTTTTCCCTATGGGAGAAATTCCAGGTGCCACCAAAACGGGAGAGAACATTTGAGCTGATATTGAACTTAAAATCAAACTCTTTGTTGTGGGAACTGAATACTGTGGGAAAGGGAAAGGAAAACTTCCTTGGGGTACAGCAATAATGTGTGTCTGTAAGGAGCCACAGTGTAGAGTGACTCCTGTTTACCTCTTTGGCTTGAGTGGCTGGAAAAAAAAGAGCAAGAAAAGGCTGAGTGTTCAGTAGTTCACATCTGCTTTGAAATCAAGAGGTCCCCAAACCAGCTTGGTGGTGTGTGTTACAGAGATATGACAGTTTATACCCAGGTGCTTTCACACATACGTTAAAAAAATAATCACATCACACTCCCTATAGCCTGGTCATCATTTGTTCTCAAACCACGTTCAAGTGACAGTGCTCGAAGATAGGTTATTCATAATCATGTTGTTGTTTAAGCTGCATTATTATTTTGTGTCCAGCCTATTGATTTTTCAGGATTCTTCAGCATGAGGCTTTTTCATTAATGTGTTATATGGAACAAAAACTCCATCGTGGATTCAGAAAATATTGTACTTACAGAACTTCCATAATTTTCTGGTTTTAATAGAAAAATAAATGCACCTGGGCTTACAGTTAGGATGCCAAGATTTTCCATAATTTAATTTGAAACAGTTCAAGAGCTTTACCTTGGATATCAGCAGAAATGAGGGCCAAATTCAGACACAGTTTAATTGGGTACAAATCACTTGGCTTCCTAGAATTACTTTAGCTTACATAAAGTCCACTTTAATTGGACATTTTAAACATATACACATTTGCATTTCTTTAATAAATCAGATGATTACAACACAATTCTAGACAGACACTTCCTGGGATAGACAGCCTGGTTTCCTAAACCTGGGGGAGAATCACTGCACTCTGAGGGGGCAGCCAGGCAGAAGGGCAAGAAGAGAGAAAGGATGGTTACAGGACAGGTTTCTGTTGGAAACATGTTACAAATTATGCATGAAAACAAGACTTTGGCATGAATTGGAGCTTCTCTGATGAAAAATTTCACTTGTGATGAGCTGGTCCATCACCACCAGGGCCACGATGGGCTCTTTGTGTGCAACCCCTTCACTGAAGCTACAATCACACTTCCTGAGAAATGTTTTCCATGGGAACACCACGGGGATGTGATACATCTCCAAAGTTACTTTTGGTTCCTAGGGGCTGTGGTATCCAGTTAGCCCTTGATTCTGTGAATATTTATACAACATAAATGGGGAAATCGGTGGGTTCCCTTGGTGGAAATGTGATAGTGGTATTTTTTAAAATAAACTTAAATAAGGTCAGAATTTTTTTATCCTCTAGAGAAAATTTCACATCTGATTAAATAGTTTACATAAACTTAATCTTTTTCTGCTAGATGCATTATAGTCTCAGATATTATTCATGTAGCTATTCCTCTGTGAACCATAAAATGTTCATTTCTTCAAAATGAATATGAAGCTCAAAGCATTAGTGGTCTTAAGAGCATAAAAAGTTTATTGCTTTGTGCTTAACATTTTTCAAGTAACTTTCGAAAGCTGAACAAATTTTGCATTTAGATTAATGGAAGATGTTTTCCATTTGAAGGAACTAGCAAGGGAGCAGCAATAACAAAAATCCCCCAAGGTTAAAAATGTAGTGCTTTTGATTTTTACCAGAACTGTGTTAGCAGAACAATCATTTCTCAGCATGGAAAGGTAACATAATTGGTCTATACAGTGGCAATATAGAAAACGAGTATGCTTCAGAGAAAGCTAATATGGCTCTACTTAATAATTTCCTTCAAGAGCCTGAATTTGAATGTATATTTCACCCAGCTTGAGGCAAACAATTTGTACCCAGAAGTTCTAGTGGAAGTTACCAGGGGGTCATGCAATTTATTTTAGTTCTTGAAGTTTTCAGAACTGAAGACCTAAGTGCACATTCACTTGCATTGTTTCACCAGTAATTTGATCCAATTGGACACCATTTTCTTTCTCCCCTATTACGTTAGCTCTAGTGCAAAAAAAAACCCCAATCCTCTCATGAAATATTGTGAAAGAAAAGTTGTCTTGGAAGATAAACTACTTCGCAAATTTGCACAACCAGTCTCTTTAAGAATTGCTCCAGCCCTTTCATTCCCTTGGCACCTGAAGCCTGCTGTGTTGGTTTCTTAAAAACTGATGTTACTGTGTGAATCCACTTTCCATGGAGTCTGTGATTGTGGAAAATTGTGGAAAATGCTTTTTTCAGAATAGGCAAAATCACGTATTTGCCCTTAAACTCAGGACAGTGCTTCCTTCCAGCACTGCCCTTAGCCTGGTTTCTGTGTCTGTCAAACCCAGCAGCCACATTCCCTGCACAGAGAGGTGTCTGCTTGGCCTCGGTGCTCTTGGGCAGAAAGAATCACCTCACTGTGATAAATCCCATTGTCTGTACACCTCTGGAATTTTCTGGGACAGGAGCTGAGGGGTCCTTTCCTATAAAAGTGGCATTGAACAGAAGGGAGAAGTTGTGCTTTCCAGTCTGATTTAGAAGAAAAGCTCTTGAGCCTCTTCGTCCTCTGGGCTGCAGAGGGCTCTGCGAGACCCATGGGGCAGGGCACTGGGAAGGCTGTTTAGTTCCCCAGTTGAGGGTACTGGGGTGTGGTTTACAGCTCATCACCGTGCAGGAGCAGGAGGTTAGAAGGGGCCAGGGAGTTGCACTGAATTTTTCAGAACCTTTTATCTCAAATGTTCTGGAGAGGTGCATTAGGAGAGACAGATTTTAAAGACAAGAATTGTTCTGCTGGGTCTCTCCCTGTGCTGGGTGTTGTGAGCAACTGGGATTAGAAGGAAGGTGCATGTTTCTCACAGAGGAGGTGACAACACAATCATGGAAGTTTCTTTCTTAGAACGTCACTGTGTCTTGCCTTACAATACTGGGGTGTATGTTTATAACAGTTGTTTCTTCCAGTCATGGCTCTTCCTTTTAGAGCTGTTTTGTTCCATTTGTTTTCTCAGGTGAGTTTGTCTCTGTGTCTTCATTAAATATTAAGTTACCTTTTCAGTTGTGTGTTTTTATTTTAGTGAGATGATGCTTTTAGTTGTAGAAAAGACTTTCTGGCCTTCTCTACCATGTCCAAGTTCTTAAAGAAGATCTTTTGTGAGTATTTTGATAGACCTCTCACATTCTCCCTCAACCAAGGTAACAAATGCTCTAGTGTTAATGTTAAATTTATGGAATTCTTCATCCGTTGCATTTCTAAAAATCCTTTCTGTGCTTTTGAAACCAACAGAAGTTTAACCATTGACTTTCAATAGAGTCACTCTGCTTTTCTTACTTGGATGCCAAATGTACCTGAACAAATCTTACAGACACAAGGTAGAATATAAAATTAATCCATTCCTCTGGTAATTATCACCAAGAATTTAAGTCTCTTACTTCTGAAGCCAGCAACAGTCTTGCTGGAAGCCTGCCTCTGGGAAATGCTGTTTTCACCTTCCCTAGCTGTACAGGTTCTGTGATCCACCCCTCCCAAGCTGTGTGGCCATTTGTTACCACGCCGCTTTTAGAGCCGTGGTTCGGTCAGTTTGCTGCGGTGGGTAAGGGGATCCTTTTCCCTTTAAGAGGCCATGATGGGGAAAACATGGCCTGAATTTCGTTAGCAGTGTGACAATGAGAGAGATAAGTAGATGTGACAGTTATGAATGACGCACTGTCATGCACTTGTGCGTTCTGACTCAGATAAATTGACACTGCTGTCAAACACAAGCTATGGAGAGGAGAGACCTCTGATGAACCTTCTAATATGGTAAATGGGAGTCTTAATTCTTCATTAACTGGAAAAAGGAGATTTGGCCATGTAATTTTCTCCTTGCTGCCTGTTTTAAAGATTCCAATAAGCCAGCATTTACAGTTGACTAGGCAGGGATTGCTTTTTCCTATGCTAGCGACATGTAGGCTGTGAAATCTAAGGAAGTGCCGCTTAAACACAGACTTATTGCCTTGGTTATCTTTAATGACTTTGAAATGTATTGGCCTCATTATGGAACAGTGCAGTTATCAATTCCTCTAATTAGGTGATGTGGTCCCATAAGAAATTTAACATTAAAGTGCAAAAATGAGTTAGTGGCATCAATTGCTGGCAACCTGGATGTTGGCACTGAATTTAAAGCAACAGTGCACTTTTTCTGTGTAGTTATTCTGCATCACTCTTATTCGTTCAAATATCAACATTAATTTTTTCCAATTCACTTATTTTGGCCCATGTGAAGAGCTGTTTATTTACCTGAACATTCTTTGCTCTCTGAAGCTCTATCCTGTGGCATACAGTTGGTGTAGACACCAGTGAGCCACAGACCAGCCAATGCAGAATGAACTCTCTTCACTGACAGGTCAGGCTGGGCAGTAAAGCTGCCAGTCCATATTTGCATTTTCAGTGGCCCTTTCAATCTGAAGATCTCATAGCAGTTTATAAGCACTGAAGTGCCTTGCCCACAGTCCCACCACCCAGCAGCAGAGCTGGAAACAAAGCACGATTCCCACAGCTCAGTCACCTTCGCAGATTTGTAATGCCAGTGCCTCCCACGAGGGTCTCTTGGAGGTTGCATTTCTCTTTTCCACCATATGGAAAGGATTATTGGTGGCCAATTTAGAACAGTCTCCTGTCTTGCTGGGAGGAAAAGAGGGTCTGAGAAACCATATTCTAATGTTGTCTGGTTTGTGCAAGTGTTTTGGTATGGCTATATACAAAAGCAAGTGCACAGTATTTCATCTCTTGTTATCCTTCTCTTTAAATCACACAGCACAAATCCACAGTTTATATGTGTGTGAAGATAATCTCAATTTTCTGTGAGTTTGTAAAGCTTTGTGGGGATAATGTCTGGCAGGGCAGTGTATGGTGTTATATGGGGAGGGTACCTGTGAGTACATTGGGGGACCATGCTGCTACAAATTGGAATTTTTATGTGCTTTAGATGAAATGGTTCCAAAGACATCTAACAGCCTCAAATTGAGAACCATAAATGGTCACAAAGCCAGCATGGAGTTTGATTTCTGTCTGGTTAGGCAAACTGTGAGCCAGGGATGGAAACGTCACCCTTTGCTTCCCACACAGACATGGATCTGTACCGGCCCCACTGAACTGCACTGGAGCTGTAAGGCTGCACCTCTTCTTCTGCCTTCCCAAAGGGCAGTATCAGTGATTGCTGTGGATGCTTTTGGAGGACAGGACATTTGTTAAAGACTAGAGGCTGAGAAGAGGATGAATGGATGAATGGATGGATTCCCTTTGCTCTGGCAGCTAGGCTGGGAATTCTCAGTTCCACTGCAGCTCCTCTCTGTTTGGCTGTGACTGCTTTTTTAACATGTGAATCACAGTGAGATGTGTGACACCATCCTGCCACCCTTTCACCCCTTCCATTGCTCGTATCTGGTCTGGAGGGGTGGTGACTGCTGACATGTCCCAGTCTCTGCGCACACCCAGTCTGAGCCATCCCAGCATTTCCATCCCTGGGCATTTCATGCAGGGGCTCCTGCTCTGTCCAGCCAGTTCATTGAATCTCTGACTGCTGCCGACTGCAGGAGCTGCACATGGATATCATGATTTGTTCCAAGTGCAGGTGATGCCCTTCCCTGCAGTGTGTCCCAGCTCCTCCCAGCAGTGTGTGAAACACAGCCACTGCCATCCCTGGGTATCAGGTCTGGTTTGGTCTCTCAAGTTCAGAAAGAAAACTAAGGGCACTCTGCTTTCTGCTTTAAATAAATAAGCATGCCCACATAAAGTCCCACCCAGTGTTCGTTGCTGCAGAATTTACAGAAGTTATGTAAGAATCACAGATCACAAATAATTAGGGGTGGAATTTAGGGTTGTTTTTTTCCTTTTTCTTGGACTAAAAGGAAAGAGGTATGGGGTAATTCTGCTTCCTGAGGGAGCCAATTCTGCTCTCTTGCATTAGCTTTCAAGATATTTTTGTTTCCCTTTTAGACAGGCCCTGTTCTAGCAATCAGAGTATCTGAGAAGCATGGTAGTTATCTAAACTTGACTAAGAAATAAAAAAAAAAAATCACATCCTTCCAGTTTTCTCCCCTGTGTTGCTTATTCTCATTTGGAGGTGATGAGTCTCCTGCTCTGGAAAGGATATTTTCAGTGATGACATTTCATACCCAACCATACATTTATACAGTCATTGAAAGAAGAAAAGGAGCAGTAGCAGGAGTGGGGCCACCTGTTAATTCTGTACGTTGTGCAGGAGTCAAAAAGTTGGCAGAAAAAAATTGGACCACAGTTAACCTTTGTCCAAGTATTTTCTGCACAGTCCCAGGTGACAGCCAGCATGTGCTGTGTGCAGTGATGCACGTTCCTGAACCATACCTCTTATCCTCAGCTCATGTAAAATACTTCTGTATTGTTCTTACAGACATTTCATGAAAATCAATGAAAATGATTTGTCTAAAAAAAAAAAAAAACCAAACAACAAACAGGCCCAGGTTAAGGCCAAGACAGACAATAACTGCATCCCAGTCCTGCATGCCCTGGAACAACATCTCCCTCAAAAGAGATGCTGTGGCTTTAACATGGGCTGCTGTTTCCTTGAATGGAGTTACCCAATCTTTCATCAAAGAAACATATCTCCCATATCCCTGTCTTTAAAAACAGCAATTATGTGTAAATGCCTTCTGATTTATTTGAGCCAGGGCCACCGGCCAGTGTGAGTCACCACAATTTATTGCTAACCGTCACTTTTACATGATAGGTTTGTAACAAATATCTGCCGCATATTGTTAAATTAATCTTCCATTTAAAATTAATGGAGTTAGACTCCCCAGGTTCAATGTAATTTCGTGTTCACGGGCAGGGAGTGATGTGAGCTGCATACAGAATGAGCCGAGGCCAAACGCCCTAATCTTTCATCACCTTGAACCTAGTGACTAGGACGCCTTCTCAGCACCAACTAATGAGATTGAGCTTGCTTCTCTCCTGAGGACACCAGCTCAAAGAAGCTTTTCTGCTCAGATACAGCGGGCTCCGTCTTATTTTAATAATTCCTCAGATATGACATGCCTGATGTTATGTATGAAAGACTCAGGCTTGAAAAAGAGATGAAATGAATTTTATATCATTACTTCAAAACCGAAACCAGCTAAAGGAAGTATGTCACAGTTAAAAATGCAGTAAGCATTTTAGCTATGAAAAATCTTGAAAGTAAACAGGAGTCATTCTTTCATTTATTATTATAATGCAGCCTCACCTTAGACTCATCTTCTGTAATTCCAGTCCCATTCATAAATTAATAACAATAATGTAGATGAAAGCAGGAGACTGTCCAATGAGCATGTGGATGGGACCATCAGAGAGAAGAGATTTAATTCCTAATGGAATATGCCATGCTATAGTGCTGAGCTCTATCATTTCTCTTTGTGGGCATTTGTAGAAAATGATCCTGTCTTTTATGCATTGGCATTCTGCAAATCCATCATATATTGTTTAAAAATAATTGACTTGAATTGTATCAGTGTATCTTTCTGCCTGTCCTTTACCGCAACTTTAAAGAAGTAGTAATTTCACTTATATTTTAGTATTTACCAGTGCAGGAGACTCAGAGCATCAGTGGTGCCTACACAAGGGCCTGTGCTGAGTGCCTGTGTCACCCTTGCTGATGCCCAGTGTCCCTGGCATTGCTGCTGCATCCACCCTGGATATGTCCTGGCCATGGACGAGACCCAGATGGGGATGGGGCTGGCCAGGCCCTCCTGCTCTGGGCAGTTCCTGCTTCCAGAGCCATGTGCCAAACAGCAGGAGGGTCACATCCTCTGCTCCACCTCACACCTGGGCTGTGCACAGTGGAGAGAAGCTGTGGGGCAGCTCCTGGGAAGCAAGATTAGAACTAGAGGAATGTCTTAGGAGAGAAAAGAGAAAGGTCTTTCCACAAGCTGCTGGAGAAGAGCAGGGTTTGTTCTGGGGCACGTGGTGGGTAGGAACAGGGATGGCAGAATGCACAGGTTTCCAAATCTTCCTCTTATTTTCATCTGCTTGTATGGGGGCAAGGAAGTTTGGGCCCATCTGGACAGCTGAAGAGAATCAGTGGAGATTTTTTTCCATTGTGCTGCTTTGATTTAAAATCTCTTATCAGTCTTCCCGTCTATCCCACCTGGGGCAGTTTTCCATTGCTGAGCAGACCTCACCCAGGTTCTTTCATGTCTTTTATCCCTTTGTATCAGTTGCAGCTATTCTGATTTCTGTGGAATTATAATTCTGGTTAAACCAGTGAACCATGTAACCAGTATCAGGCACTTCTGTGTTTGTGGAGGTTTTGTTGCTGAGAAACTCATCACTATTTTAGTCATTTACTAGAACTAGTGAATTTGACTTCTTAGAATTTTGTTTGCTTATTTAAAATCAGTTGTAAGGATATGACCTTGTTCCTCTATACTGTCTCACCAGATTAAAGCCCTAAAATTTGTCAACTCTTTTTTTTTTTTTAAATTATTCTTTTATTATTGAAGCATTTGCATGCACACCCTCGCTTATCCATCCTGTTCTTTTGCAAGCCCAGTGCTCCAAGCTGAGATTCACCAGTTCCTACATCCACAGGTGCCTTATTTCCTTTCTCCAGGTGATTGCTGCCAAGTGCCTGCTCAGATGCTGCAGTGCCTGCCCAGGTAGCCTGGATGTGTCGTGTGTATGAACCCACGTTCTGCCAAGGTGCCAGGGGGAACTGGGACCATTCCGTGCTGTTTGGCCCCAAGGGAACTGTGCAGGGTGTCTGAGTGGACACTGGACAGGAGGAGTGGGAGAAGCTGCAGTCCCTGCAGTGCCAGCAGTGCCCACCTGTGCAGGACCAGCTGCCTGTGCCCAGCAGGAGCTCTCCTGCATTGCCTTTGTAGCAGGTTGCCTTGTGTGTAAAAAATATGGTGCCAGCAAGGACTGGCTCTGCTGCCTCGCAGGAGAGGGAAGGATAAATCAAGTTCCTTTTCTGCTTTATTTACTTGCTATTCATTTTTATACCAGGCTTTGCAGCAGACAGCAATGAAACTTCTAGATATTCATAAACAAAAATCTGGTCTTCTGTCCACTGATATAGATCAGGGAGGCCAGAGTGTATGTTGAGAAAGAAGAGAGTTGTAAAAAATGTTGAAATAGATTTATTGGAGACTTCAATATCTGTTGAAGTCAGCAAAGCTGGAATAAGCTTTAAGTAAACACTATCAATTTCGGTGATAAGATTTAGAAGGTGGCTTCTGTTTTTTCTGCACTAGATGAAACAATATCACAAAGCTTGTCTTCATGGAAATGTGATCAAGATGTAAGCACTGCTGCTGCTAACTCCTTTACCTTAGGTTTAGTTACACTCAGTTACTTCTCTTTCAATAGCAGAAGATGTATCTCTCAGCACTGGAATTTTTCATTATGTGGGCTTTGCATCTTAATGTTTTTCCTGTCTCCTTATATTCTGGATAGATGCCATTTTGCAAGGTGAAAAGGTTACCAGTTCCAGCTCTTGCATCAGTGCTGTGCTGGACTTCTGGATACCCTTGGAAGCTTTCATCTTATTTTTTTATTAAGGAAAAACCTTCTATTCAGGTGAAATGAGTTTCTTAGTTTCAGTATCCAGAAGTATAAAAAAATTCCCTTCTATGCAGTGCATTTGATGGGGAATAAAAATGACTGATGACAGCCCATACTGGACCCTTTTGTTCAATTCAGCTATGATTATGGAGCCTATTAGCTGGAGTTACAACCTATTTAAGAGCAGTGCTTACTAGTAATGGGGGCCAAATGATTTTGGAAAGTTCAGATTTACTGGGCTCCCTGCAGAAATGAATTCAGCACTGAACATATTGATGCAGAGCCTGAACGAGGCTGCTCCAGTGGGACTCAGAATTGTGTGCTTAGCAAGAAATGAGCGGGTAGTAGAATTAAAGATCAGATAGATGTGAGGCTCAAGGGCAGTCTAAACTCTGAAGTTCATCACAGCAACTTAATCAGACTAAAATGAGTGTTGCACTGACAGGAATCAAGCCTCTGTGTGACAGGAAATTTAGCTTGTTAAAACAGTGCTGTGTTTTTTCTAAGTCCCTGGTTTTTAAGGTCTTGAAGTGTTTTGAAATAGTTGCGAGATGTCGGCGTTTGGTGGCTACTGAGGCAGCTTGGGTTTTGTTAATGGAGATGTTGATTCTCTACTTGATATTTACCTTTGATATAATGGACCTGCAGTTTCAGTACTAAAGACCATCTCACTGCACCTGTTCAAAGCTTCAAGGTTCTCTCTGGTTTTTGGCACAACCTTGAAATCTGTTCTGGGGAGGGAAAATTTGGGTTATTGGTCCCCCAGCCCTGCACCTGAACAAGGCCCCCATGAAGCAGCCCTTGTGTGATGCAGTTGGTGGGGAGCAGTGGAGACTGGCCCCAGGAGCTCTTGTAAGGGACATTTCTGTGATGGTCACAGTCTCAGCCATCCACTGCACCTATAGCCTCCAGCAAGCTCCTTCCAAACACCTTCTCAGCTCCTGAAGAAGCCTCTAAGCCACAGCTCCACTTTTCCCATCCACATCCAGCCATGCCCCCATCTTCAGAGCTGTCCAGTCCTGTAATTCCCATACTTAGGGACACACAACTCTCCCCTTCTAGCAATCTCTTCACCAGAGTCATCTCCCTTCCTGTACTTCCCCCACATGACCCCTCTGAGTCAGGACCAAGCTCACCCAGCCTGGTTCCTGTGTCCTGCTCATCATACCCCTTCCTCCTGCTGTGTCCACGTGCGCCAAGATGGGATACACTTCCAAAACACAGTTCAGGAAGGGGGCACTCTGCTTCCATATCCTCTTTTCTGACTTTGCTTCTGCCTTGGGACAGAAAATTTCTTAATTCTAACCCAAAATTTCTTCCTACATACCAGTTAAAGCCTGAATTGGAAGTAGTTTTTTATTGGCCGTGGGAATGTGCTGCTTTGTTGTCCTTGGGTGGAGCTGGGAGTATTCAGCACTTGTTAGATTGCTGCTTCCCTTCTTCTGAACAACAGCAGCAGGGTCTGGATCCAACCTGGACACAAGCAGGTGGGACTGTGGGATTTTGCACCTTCTGCAATGCAGTGCTTTGGTTGTGAACAAGTCTGGGAGAATTCGGTGTTGTTCACATGGTGAACAAATGGGAAGCACAGGGCTGGGTTTATATCATTAATACCTTAAATGTTGACCTTAAAAATGCACTTCCACAGCAGTGCCTTGGCCCTCTGCAGGAGTGGCTCTGTGCAGGAAGCAGTGGGAATGTGCCGTCCCAGAAGGAGCTGTGGCTGCCCAAGGTCAGCCGCTCAGAAAGGACTGGGAATGCTCTCCTGGGGCTCAGGAGAGCAGAGCCGGGGCAGTTTCTGGGTCACCGTCCTGACCAACTGTTCACGTAATTGTTACACGAGATGTTGCTTAAAGGAGTCCTATTTTCAATCACATGAGCGTGTCCCAGATTTCTATAAACCATCTGTTCAAGTGAAGAACTTCCAGGTTGTGGGTTTTCGGGTGAGAGGGGAAAAGGCAGAAGGAAAATCTGAAGTAGGAGTTGGAAGTCATGTGTCAGCTGGGCTCTGGTAGGAAGCTCTTTACAGCCAGAATGAAGGATCGGGAGAGAAATGCTTTCAGCTTGACACACAGATGATAAAGCAAGCCTTAAACAGAAGCTGGGGCTGCACAGCAGGTAAAGAAATCCTGCTTAGATTAAAAATAAATATTTTATGCTGCGTGTATGCAAAGCTTTTTTTTTTTTTAATAGCTCAAAGCCCTATACAATTGGCAGCAAGTATACGAAATTAAAAGAAAGGGTTTGCATTGTTTTATTGAGGTAGGAACCCCTCAGAAAGCTAAGTTGAGGGGTTTTTTTAATGATAAAAAGAAAACTAAAGGACAGGCTGTGCTTTGGAATTATGAAGCATAAAAACATTTGGAAATCATCCTGTCTCTGTATGTTTATAGCAAAGAGCAAATCCAAGCCTTGCAAAGAGACGATTTGGGAGGCAGGCGAGAGGTGTGCAGTGCAGGAGGGCTCAGCTGTCACGGGCAGGAGCTGCTGCTCCCTGCTCACAGGGGTGACCAGGAGGTTCGGGGTGTCCCTGCCAGCCGTTTGGAGCATTTTAATGACTGAAGCAGGGTAAACATTTGTGAGGATAAACATTGTCTTCCTGCTGAGCAACGTCTCCTGTATGTGAGCAGGATTGTTTTGGCATATGTCGGCTCTAAATATCCCTACAGATACTTTACAGGAATTGCTGCCTCTTTAAACATTTATGCTATTAAAAATCAGGACGATTGTTGACATAAACCTGTGATAGCAGCTGCATTGTAGACAGAGTATGAATTTTTTATGTTATTGATGAGAAGTTTATATCATTTATGTACTGTAGTAAGGGAGGCATATGAGTGCTGAATACAGAAAATGATGGGATTGAAGCCATGTCGGTATCAGGGCACACTATTTATTAATGTGGCCCTCTCAAAAGGAACATGAATGCAGTAAATGGGAAGCAAAACAAAGCTAAGTGATTTATAACATTTTAAAAACTCGTGTTGGGATGAAAAGAAGCTTTTTGGCTCTGCTGCCTGGGTTATCTGGTTTGGGTACCAGAGTCATCACTGAGGGAAAGAGTGATGTTTTCAGATCTTGAGGGTTGGCAGCCAGTGTGTTGAGGCTTGGGGGCTTGGAGGGTTTGTGACTGGGGAGGATGGAATGTCATAAAGGGATGCCTGCACAACGCTGTTCCTGTGTGTGTTCTCGTGCCTTGAATTACCAGGACTAGGGGGGCAGGACTAAGGCTGAGATTGTCCCTTGCTCTGCAGAAAAGACATTTACCCTCTTCCTGATCCCTTTCTGTTATCTCTCTTGTCTCTCTGTAACCTGCTCCCCTTCTGAGAACAGCTGGGGAACTTCTCTCTGCTCCCAAAGCGAAGGGTTGCTGATCCAGCACCAGGATGTTCCTGCAGTTTGGGGACGTGGTTTGGTGGGACTTGGCAGTGTTTGGTTTGTGGTTGACTCGATGATCTTAAAGCTCTTTTCCAACCTTAATTATTCAGTGATTCTCTGATTTAGATGTTTAAGTGTCAAAATTTCCTTTACTGGAGGGCAGAGGGGGCTGTGTAGTTTGTGAGGTTTGCTTTGGGGGAAAATCTACCGTAGCTCCTTCAGTGAACATCTCCTACGAGGTCTCTGTGTTCTAAAGCTCTGCCCTCCAGCACAGCCTCTGGAGGCAGACACAGCATTTCATCTTTCCTCTTTCAGGCACAACTGTCCTTGTTTTTGCAGAATCCCACTTGGTAGTTACACAAGTGCTTCATGTTTCTCAGCACCAGACGGGCTAAATTAAATTTTCATATGTTGTCCATACTCATTTTTCCTAAAAGCGTCACTGAGCAAATTTCCAGGATGTTCTTTTAATGGAAGCACAGCCACTGCTGAGATTGTGGCACTGCTGGCTTTTCCCATCCTCACTGCAGATTGCACGTAAGGGTCTGGTATTGTGCGTGTGAACAGCCCCACCAAAGCAGCATCATTCCTCATAGGCTCCTGGAGTGCAGGGTGTCAGCCACTCATCCAGGGAATTCCTGGAGTGAGGGAACATTCCTTTATCAACAGAGGAGTCCCCTGGAACCACATTTGGTAGGAGAACTGTGGCTGCACCCCCATGAGTGCCAGGCAGTGCAGGTTGGGCAGTCGGACCCTCCACTGGAATCACAGTCCCAGTGCAAGGTCTCACATCACCAGTTCACACCATATAACCCCCAAACAGCTGCCTGGGGGTAATAACTCCCCACCCCCTCAGCCCCTGGCTGTGTTTAAACCCATGACCTGGAGGTGGAAGGGGTGTGTCTTAGTCCAGTCCACTCCAACATCCATCCTTGGTGAGATGTGTCTATAAATTAATGTAGCACTGGGTTAATATTGCAGACAAAAAGCTACATTAAAAGAACATTATTAGGTTCGCAAAGTCAAGCCTGTGAAAGTTAAGAAATTGAGAATTAAGGTTGCCTCTTCAACCTTAATTTGCCCCCTTCTGTGTACGCACTATGAAACAGCCTTTAATTACATGATCACATTCTCCTCTGCCTGAGGCAGACACCTGGCACAGAAAATTCCAGCCCAAATGGTTTGAAGATGGGCAAAGCTGTAATCAATTGAAAAAGAGGATCTTGCAAGAAGTGTGCAGCAACTTTAACAAAAGGCTGCAGTTTGTGTTGATTTCCATTTATTTTGCTGCATTTGAAATTTGTTTAACTTAAAATATTCTGCAGGTAAAATCCATCTGTGTGGACGACCCAGGAGGGCTGCATGCACCTCAAATTGCTTTACACAATAAGGATCTTTTAACAAAAATCATCCATTGTTTGGACCTGCAGTGCCAAAAACATGAAACCGAAATGGGAATCCTACTGGTTTGGGTGTTTTATGTATATAAAAATATAAAAAAATATAAATATAAAATCCCCAAAGATGAAAAATAGTCTCTGCAGGTAACAACCAAGTCACTCAGTCAAGTAAGTTCAGTATTAAAAGGAGAAACTTCAACTCATTTTTCTGCTCTTTTCGAGTCCAGCAGAGGGTTTTTTCAACCTCAGCTCTCTTTTCACCTCAGAGGTGTTGGGAAATTGTGTCTTGCAGATGAACAGTGCGTGACATTTATAGTTCATATAACATATGTTCCACTGTGTAGAGATTTCAGGCACAGGTGGGTGGTCCTTGCCCAGAGAAAGTAGAAGGGATGCTTATTTCTCAACACCAGTGGCTAGTTTGTAACTGGCTCAAGTTTGGGCACAGGGTTCAGCAGGATCACTTTGGAGTTTGGGCAGGAAGAGGCTCCACCTTGTACCCAGAGCATGTTATATTCATCACATCTGTGCTGCTGCTGCTCTCCCAGGTAAGTGAGGAATCGGAAGAAGTTTGGCAAGGAGGGGCTGACTCTGACCAAGATTTCAGACTGCAGCCAGCTAGAAATGTGCTAGAAATGTGCTTCCTTGCATCCCTCCCTGAGCCCCAGGGCTGTGCCAGCAGCTGAGCTGTAGTGATGGAGTTCATTCTTTGTTACCTGAGCATTTGTCGTTGAGGGGGATTTCGGGATGACCAGCAACACACAACATTCCATTCCTGGGGAGATGGAAATCCAGGATCCCCAGAAGCTCTGATGGTTCTCAGCATCCCATTACAAGCTCAGGACCCAGGAAGGAGTCTGCAAACCTGATTATTTGGGCAGCCAAATGAACTGGTGAAATTTTCTAATATTGGATGTTAGTGTGGAGGAAACCTTTTCTAACAGCTGGCATTGCCCTGAGGTTCTTTGGCACATCCCAGCCCAGACTATCCCAAGCACCTCCTTCAAATCTCTAACACCAGTAAGCTACAAATTATTTAACCCAAGGTCATATTGACAATTAGGGTGAAATCAGAAATAATCACTTGGTTTCTTGTCTTCTAGACCTCTCTAACCTTCACTGTCTCTACTCAGCATATTGTCTTTGGATTTTACAGTTCTTAGTTCTCATCATTCCATTTATTTTATACAAATAATACTTTTCTTCCTGTTCTGTTTCGACGATCCTTGTTAAAGCTGATTTTCTTGTAAACTACTTGTGTTCTGACTTCAGCACAAAATGCCATAGCTAAGATTAGCTCTAACCTTCAAACTTCAGACCTTCAGACATCGGAGATGAGCCAACCATATGTAAGTCTTGTCTGTGTGTTTTTAAAAGTGGTAAAGAAAACGAAAAACAAGCACTGTCCTTCCAAGGGAACTGGCAAGCTGCCACCTTAATTTCTCCAGAAGAGCTCAGGTCAGGACAAGTCAATCAAAATCACTTTTCTTGGACAGGAGCTCAGGTAGAGCACTAGAAAATCCCTTCCAGCGGAGGTCTGAAACATTAATCAGGAGCTGCAGAGTGCTCTTTGATGGGACTTTGGGGACCAAGGAAAGTTGATGGTGCTTCTGCATGGAGAGTTCTGCTTATGCTTCCCTCATGCTGCACAGACAGGATCTCAAGAGAGGAGCCTCATGATTTTTATTTTTTTTTCCACAACACTGTAGGTAGTGCTTCACCACACTGAAAGATTCTTTTGGCACTTTCTTGAGGAGGACACAAAGAACTGTGCAGAAACTCTGTAATTCCATAGTAACCATTGACTCTGTAATTACATGCTATGTACAATTCAATGTAAATATGTGGGTAATACAAGCAATTTGTATTTTCTCAATGACATTATTAAATCTTAAAATTGCAAACTACATGGAAATTGGGTTGAGAATAAAATGGGTAACTTCACATAGTGTATTATTGCAGCATATTATCTCTAGAAGTGTGTCATTATTTTGGAGTTCCATGCTATTTTTCAGATAATAACCAAGTGCTGAGAGTTTGTGGCCTTGTCCAGCTCAGAGCTGCACAGCCCAACTGTTAAGTTGGCTTTAGGAGGTGGAGAATGTCCTCAACTCAGTCTTTAAGTCTTTTTTACATAGGGAGGAGGATTTTTTTCATTCAAGCAAGCAACGTGACTGAGTGGTAACCGTGGCTGTTTTGCATTTATTGCAAATATCCACAGTGCACTTGAAGGGAGAGATGTGTCTCTGCCAAGAGTAAGCCCAGGCTTTGTGCTCACGTGCAGGATTCACTTCTGCCTGGGGCTCTCTCAGGTCCATGTCAGGTGTTTCTTCACCAGTGAGACCCTGTGAGTGCACAGGTCTGTTCTGTGCTCAGAGGCTTTGCTGGAAGGACATTTTGAGGCTTTGTTCAGCTGTCCCTGACTCCCAGGCTGAGCAGTTTGTGCTGTGTACACTGACTGCTCTGTGGGGTCTGCTGCTATTTGAACCTCTCCTTCCTTTGCTTTTCTCTCTTCATGTTGTCTTTGCCCTGCAGAGTGTGGCATTAAGGTTAGGTTATTTATTGACCCAGTATGAATATGTAAATCTTTGTCTAACCCTCAGCACTTCAGACCTTTGTTTCTTTTGAAATTCTGACCGAAAGATACTGAATGAGACTTTTAGCTTACAAACAACTGCATTTATTTATTGGTTTTCACGCAGAGCATACAGTCATGAGAGCTGGAAAAGCCTCTGTTCTATGGTTACATTTGTCTGTGTTTTACAATGTATATGTGCACTTTTTATGCCTGCTATCAAACCCCAGCAGTTTGTTGTCTGTTCAGATGGAAAGGTTTGGTTTCCATAGTCAAAGTGGTAATCAGGGCGCCAGTCCAGGGGCGTGTGATGTACTGAGAGGGTGAAAGTAGTCATAAAATCTGATCTGAGAAACTGAGCTCCTCTCAGGAAGACAAAAAGATGCAAGGACGTGGTAAAGTGCTGCAAGATAGATAATGATGGTCACCCATCAGTCTTTGTACTCACCAAAAGAAGTCACAGCTGTTGCTCTTCTTCAGGAGGACTCTTGATTTATTTACGCTCCTTTGCCTTTACACCTGTATCTTCTGGGGCTCCTAGGCTTTCCTGGTAGATTTATTAGCTGCTGTGGAGCAAGGAGGGAGACTTGCAGGGAGGGGGGAAATGGAGGAGAACAGAGAAGAAACAGAAGGAAGACAGAACAGTGGGAGGGAGAGGGAGGAAGGAGATAAGAGACAGATGAATGACAGCAAATGGAAGAGAAATGAGACAAGGAACATGATGAGGGAGAAAAAAGCTGGAAGGGAGCTTTTGAGAGAGCATGTAAAATAGAGGTCTGGTGGAGGATTTCCAGCAAAAGTCATGTAAATCAATGGTGAGTAAATTAATAGGGCAGTTGTGCAAATGAGACTCAGTCGTTGAAGCCAAGCGGAATAGATCATGGATGATTTAGGGAGAGTGTAACCCACAGGGCACACCTTTCAATCTCCTCGAGATTGGAGGCAGGATGCTGACACGCCAGAAAGTGGAGCACATGAACAAAATGAGGGACATTAAAAGGGAGGAGGTTGTAAGACAAACTCCAAATGCAGAGCAGCATTAAACTCCAACACCAGAGCCACGTCTTAGACTGAAGGAAAAACTCCCTGGTGCTTCCAAGTCAGAGAACGTTATGGTGGTTTTAAATGAGGTCTGCTGGTATTGCTTCAATTCCTGATGTGATTGCTGACTTTCACCAGAAGAACAAATCAAAAATGCATCCTGCAGTTCTTTAAATGTGTCATTTTGCAGGAAAAGCTGTTTCCTGTAGTTGCCAGTACAAACATTTCTGCCACCTGCCACCACTAAACTACAAATGTGGCTGAAGAGGGAATGCTGAAGGAGTCTGAAGCAGCCACCTGAGCAGGGAGTGACAGCACCTGGCTCTGCCCTTGCTGTGTCCTGTTCTCTGCCACTTTTGGGGACAGAACCCATGTGTGCACCAAAGACAGGGCACAACTGGGATATGCTGTTGTATTCCAGCTGCGCCTGCTGCTCCTGGGTGTCGATGGAGTTCCAGGAGCTGCAGAGGAACCCTGTTCCTCCAGGATTTATTTAGTGTCCAGGTCAGTTAATGGGCTTTTACCCACCTCTTTGAGACTGTCTGCAAATCTTCCCCAGCCCTGAAAATGGATTCCTCTGCTCTAGCTCTGAAATGGAGCGGGCCATTAAATCCTGTGCCTTTTAAATGCAGTGGTTACTGATGTTTGTGAAGGATCACAATTAACTAACTGTTTAAATTAATTTCTGACAGTCATTCTGCCCTACTGGTTTTTGTAAGCATTACATGTAGTGCCAGTGGCCCAGTTGATAAAATGTTTTCTTTTAAATGATAAATGTTGACAAATGTTTTCTTTTCCAACTCCTGTAATTTCAACTCTTTCCCAAGGTCTTAAGAAAAATAAGTGGCTTTTAAAGACTTTTTTTTTTAATTTCACCATCTTCCCTCTCTTCTCCTTGAAAGGGAAGTGTGAACTTGATTTTCATTTTAGTCAGTAGAAAGTTCAATGCAACCCAGGCGTCTTGTTAAGGATAAATATTTTTCTAAAAGAAACAAAAGAAGTGATGAAAGATGAGGTAGAAAGGGGAAACCTTAGTGCTGGTGGGGGACAGCTGGATTTTGTCAGTGATGGTAGTTCCTTCCTCCTTGGCCTGCTGCTCTTTCTCTGAGGAAAGCAACATTTTTATCTCAACCTGATCCTGATACAATAGCTCTTAACTTGACAGCATCCCTTTCACAGCCTGAAAATTCCTTCCTGAAATTCAGGTTGGTCTGAAATAGTGCCTTGGAGACCTTGGGATGCAAGTGTGAGGCTGTCTTCCTCAGGAGAGTTCTCACGAGCCTGGGGAGAACCAGAGCCCAGTGGGGACCTTCCTGAGAGCTTGGAATTTTTTTTGTGTTTCTCTAGCAAAGAGTTTCCAAGTTGTGGTGTTTCTGTGTGTCACAGTGCATGACTTCATCTCACCTAACGTAGATGTGGGTTGGGACTGACTGAGGGCTTTAAAGACCCTCATTCTGTTCATGAAAAGTCTCCTTTATTAAATAAATACAGAAGGTATAGATTTAATTTTTTTTTTCAGAATCAGGCTTCCAACAGGTTCAGTTATAAATGTTTGGTTATTTATAATTGAAGTTCTGTTTTATAACTGATTTCTAACACAACTGCTGTAACACTTCAGTGATACCTAGCAAAGGTATGAAGGTTAATTAATAAAGAGTTGCAGGCTTCATGGGGATTATTTTTGAGTTATCTTGTAGAATTCCACCCCTAAGTTGCAGCTCTCTGAAATGCTGTAGAATGATTTATGTTTCTATGAAATGTTCAGTTCTTGTGTGATCTCCTGCACTATTCAATCATGAAAATCCTGGTTTTCACTCCGTTTTCTGGTTACTTTCTCTTCCTTCAGTGTTCAAACAGCAGTCACGCCTTGCTTAGTTAAAATGTCAGCTTAGAAACTAATTTAAGCAGACTCCTAATCTAAAACCTAAGAGTAAACTATCACCTTCCAAAAGATAATGCCCTTCCTTAGAGTTGGGCCCCTCTCTGAGCAGGAGCTGTGTAGGACAGACCTTATCAGGCTGCCAGGCCTCCTCACAGAAAGGCTTTTTCCTTTGGACAGATATTTGAAGGTATTGTTCATTATAAGTAAAACAAACAAGTGTTCTGTCAGTGCTCTAAGCTACCTGAAAATAGGATTTACAGTTCTATATAATTGCATTTTCTTTGTGTTTGCATAGAAGTCATAGCATAGCTGGAAGATGATGGCAATTATAATTTATTATGCTGTAATTGTTACCTAAATGTTTTTGAATAAGCAAAAATCACATCTGTTTAGGAATAAGTTGCACAGCAAGAGAATTCCCTTTGAAATGAATGCTGTGTTCTCAAATTCTGTAACTGTACACATAAAACAACGTATTTATTTCCCCACTGAGTCCATTACATTCCCAAGTCAAACTGCATCCTCTCTTCCCTTCCCATATTAAACCCTTTGATTTAATGGAGGTTTTAACTACTGGTTCTTTAGGGAATTTTCAGTAGGCTTTGCACAGATTAGGTTATTGGAAAGTATAGTTATTTTCTTGTAAAGTGGCAGTTCTGTGTCAAAATTGATTTTCTCTGGTGCTGCAGTAGTAAAACAGATAAGCTTCTGCTTTGCATCCAAAATACACCAATATTCCTGCCATGATGTTTTCCTCCTGCCTCCTAACCCAGCTCTCTTCCTCACTGGCTCTGGAATGAAAAGGATGTGACGCTGTGCTGCACAGAAAGTCACAGTCAGAAATGCATCTCCTTCCTTGTGTTAATGTGCATTTACCAGTGATGGCCAGTTGTTCAGAAGGAAAAAAAGTCCATGCTGGGAGTTGCAGAGCCCTCAGCAGAGGGGTTGGGCTCTTTGTTGGCCTCTCAGAGCAGCTGGAGCTGTGGATGTTCAGCAGCTGGCAGGAAGTCAGTCCCATGCAGGGTTTCCCATACTGTGCAGCGTTGCAGGAGGTGCAGACAGGAAAAAAAGTGAATAAATATCAAGTACATCAGTATGTCCTTTGTGTGAGCAGCATGGAGAGGTTCTGTCCCTGGATGGCTTGGCCAGCTTTCAGCACTAGGATGGTATCACAATCTCTGGTTTGTTTCTGTTACTTTTCGAGTCCATTTTACGCAGAGTTTGAATCAAGGCACAGGAAGCAGGGAGGTTTTCCTTTGGTTTTTGATGTTTATTGTCTCTTATCTATAACACAGCTACCCAGAGACTGCTTTCTAAGTTAACAAGGCGAAAATGGCTGCAGATGTCTGCTTCCAAGGTCACTTATACCCCAAACTGTCCAATTATTAATTGCCAACAAATTTATTTTCACTTATAAACCAGTGATCATTAATTTCTGACCTGCATCGAAGGATTTTTTGACCCAATGACAGAACACTTGGGTTTGGGAAGAAGAAAGAAGAAGAACAAACCCATGCCCAAAATCCTCTATCTTGTCAGCTACATATTACTAATATACTACAAACCCATTTTTTCTACTTCTCTACATATTCCACCCATTGATATAACTTTTCTTTTTAATCACACAGCAGTACCCTCTGTACTATCCCACAATCTTGGGAGACTTTCCCAGGGCCTCAGGTCAAATGAAGTGTGTTTTTGAGGATCAGAACTGAAAGGCTTAAATTCTCAGGATTCAGGGTTCCAACAGGAACCTCTCTCTCACTTTGTCTGCCACTTGTTCATTCCTTTGCAAGTTGGGCTCCTGAAGGAGGGAGAGAGCTTGTAAATTAAACTGAACAAAACGTGTTGGCACACATTGAGTCAGCCTGGTGCTTCTGGAGCTTCAGTAGGCCTGGTCCAGATGTAGTGGGATTCACAGATCCAGGGAATTGGTGCGATGGCACCAATAAATACCCTGATTTTCAGAGGTTTTCAGACTTCACTTGGTGTAAGTTTTGGGTCAGTCCCTCATTTATGCAGTAAGGGTTTGTCCATCTGTATTGCTCACGCCGTGAATGGCGTTGTTGTCGCAGGCTCTCGAGAGATTAATGTATTTACAGACCTGTGTGAGCCATTGCACCAATCAATGGTAACAGCCTTTGACAGAGACATAAAGGATCTATTAAATTAGACCTGAGTTCCTATTAAATTACTGCGCATAAAAAGCTGGACTCACCTTATCTGCAGCCAGAAATGAATGGTGCTATTGAAGCCTTTAAAGGGAAGTTTCCAAGAACAGGCAGTCCAGCAAGGCAGTGGGATAATGAGGAAGAAACAGGGATCTGTTGACACCTGCACTGCCTGCACTGAGGCCGTGGAGGGAGCAGAGGGTTTCTACATTGCAGACATGAAGGCATTCCCCTCCCCTTCAATCAGCTCCCCCCAAGCACACTTCTCTTTACTAATTAGATTAGAGACAAATAAAATTAAACTATTAAGGCAATTAAGAAATTCTTAACATTTGATCAGTTAGTTGAATGCAAATCTGTCCTCCATCTCTCTGCTGAAGGGCTGATTGCACAGAGTGTTATGTCCTCGAGCACGTGTTGGTTTCTGGCTCAGGAAGGCAGTAAAATCATAGAACATGCAGTGGTTTGGGTCAGGATGGACATTTAAATATCATCCAGCTCAACCCCCCTGCCATGGGCAGGGACATCTTCACCTAGATGAGGTCTCTCACAGCCCCATCCCACCTGACCTTGAACATTTCCAGGGATGGGGCAGCCACTACCTCTCTGGGCAACCTAACCTGTGCCAGGGCCTCTCCACCTGCATTGAGAAAAATGTTATCCTTAACACGCTCCAAATACTTGAGTTCAAATAAAACAGACAGATCTCTTTTCTTCTTGAGTTCAAATAAAATAGCCAGATCTGTGTTGCTTCTCTCCTCCATGCTATTCACATGTAATTGCTGCTTTTTGGACACCACAGACTCTCATTTATCCAGTGTCACATTCTTCTTATGTCCACAGTTAGACAAGCTATGTCAGCTTTGATTTCAGGACTGGTCATGTGTTCAACACCCTCATGAATTTGTGATAAATCAAACAAATGCCTGCTGAGTTCACAAGGAACTGTCCCCAAATAGTGACTGAAGGACTTAAATCAATAAGGTTTTATGCTTGTTTTATCTCTTTTGGAGGGAAGAGAAGGACAGGAGGTGGCAGAAAGCTTGGATAGGTCATACGCACAATTTATTATCTCCTGTCAATAAAACATGCATCATAATGCATCTCAGAGTTGTTTCAGTCTTGGTGGTTTTGTACCCATTGTTGTGGCCAAAATCAAGTGAAGGTGCCTCATTTCTGGGCCCTTCCTACACACCCCTGGTGCATCTCAGCTGAATTTCTGAGGTCTCACTGCAAAGTTCCCACAGCTGAGTGGAGTCTCTGGCTCTCTGATGGTACATTCAATTAACTGGGAAAAAGTTACTATTTTATTGATTTGGGCAAACCAAAGTGTGCTTAGGAAGACAAGACAGGCTCTCAGCACAGCCAGGGTGATATTCCAGCACTGCTGCAGTAACTTGTTCTGGGACCCAGATCCTGACACTACACGGTTGTATATCTGTACCTCCTGCTACCAATGGAAAGTGGTGCAAATCTGTTTCCTGCTTATCAAATCTGGTTTTAGAGGCAATAATGCTGTTAATGCTGTTAGTATTTACTTCGTGTTCTAATCGAATGCTGTTACTCATGCTTCTAGAAAGTTCAAGTGCCCTTAAAAAGTAGAAGTTTTACTTGATAGGAAATAAAATTGAGTGCTTGATATTAATGGTCTTCTAATTAAAGGCAGAGCAAGCTTGCCTCAATATCTTCATCTCAGTATGTATCTTTCTGGATGCAGAAAAAGTGGGTTGACCACTGAAGCTTTAGTGTCATTTTGAAGGTAAAACAGAATGAGTTCCCCTCAGTGCTAGCACTTTGTAAGGGTTTATCCCATCAATTGCCAGAGTTTTGTTCTTCCAGCTTTCCTGAAGGGCAGCACGGGGCCATACCCAGAGTGACTGCAGCCAGCAGTGCTGCCCTGAGGTCCTGGGCTGTGCCTGTGCCCAGGTGCATTCTGCAGGACTGTCTAGACAGTGTGTGAAGGGCAGGCTGGTGACCTGAGCCACCTCCGGGGCTGCTGACAGCCCCAGGTGTCCCTGTGCTGCCAGGGGTGTCACACCACTTCTCTCCACACATAAACAAGTCATGGAATTCCATTAATTCATTCATCAATACAAGCCATTAGGAGAATCTCTCCTGTTAACTGGTGTCTTGGATACTAATTGGCAGCTTCTTCTAAACATCACCCTGCTGCTCCCAGGGATAAAGCCCTGTGGTGCTGGGTGTCAGGAACACCAGCAGCCCTCGGGAATGAACTAACCTGCCACCCCTTAGCGTGCTCAGAGGCATTTTGGAAAGGGGAACACAAGGGAGAGGGGACAAGGCAGTTCCTATTAGAACAAAAAGGGTTCTCTAATTGTAGTTTACCTGAATCCACAGTATGTGTTTACTAAACTGCATGTGGGGAAGAAAAGTTTGGGGATAGATGTAAAGATATTTAGATGCAAACACACACACTGTGTGTGCACGTCAAATATTAGAGGCAGAGTGCAAATTAAGTTTGAACCCATAAAATAAGAGACAGGAGGAAGAGATGGACAACAGAGTTCTCTGTGGAAATGGGTTGGAAATACACCATGACCTCCGTGTGATGCTGGGACTCCAGGTGACTGAGTGGATGGTGATATCCACAGGGATATTCTTGCCCTTGCCTGGGCCCTCTGTAGGTGGGAGGGCTGGTAAAGCTGACAGTGGCACAACCAAGCCCCCCTCAGTGACCTGCAGCCTGTCAGCCCCCCTGGGTGATGGGTGCTCTACAAGGTCAAACATTTTATACCATCATAAATAACCTGGACATGTGATGCACACAGACAACACAGTCACCGGGATTTCTTATGCATCGAAGTAGCATTCAGAAATTTTACATAATCTAAAATATGCTGGAAATGTTGCAGATGGAGTCAAAGCCTGCCATGGTTTCTGTCTGCAGGCAGTGGAGCTCATGGTGTTTGCAGTCCCTGTACAGTCATCTGAAGACAGGAGACATCAAAATCTGGTTTGCTGATTATGTCTTTCTCCTGTCTTTTTTACTCCCAATGCAGTCTAGGTCTTGTACATTAAGTGAAATTATAATTACGCAAATAATTCAGAATCGTGTTCAAAACAAAGTGACAACAATTTTTCACTATTTTGATTCTTGCTGTTCACCTTTTAAGTGCTGTTGTTGAAGAGTTAACATTTGCCATATTTCAGCTTGTTCTGTTGATTGCACAGGTACTGCCAGATCTCTGTGAAATATTCTTATCACAGGAAAGAGCAACAGTGGTAACACTTCCCACAGAGTGCTGTGGGTGAAAGTTAACCAGTGAACTGGATGAAAGTTTTTCCAAGTTAACATCATGAACTAATTTAGTCTAACTCTTCCTTGCACTCGTGTGCAAATGAAGTGTTCTGTATAGGCTGATTCTCCTCCTCTGGCTACCCACCTGGCATCACTCGATTGCATTTCCAGAGGAAAACTGCCTGGGGTGGTTGGTGGTGTACCTGGAGAAGTTTGTGCAGGGATTCAGCTGACCCCTCCATAACCAAATCATTGCTGTGGTCTTGCCCAGGACTCTAAAACAGAAATGGGGAACAATCTGTAACAGATCCTCCAACCACCATGTTTGTTGATTTTCCACCACTGTGCTGAAGCAGTTGCTTCTTTTTGAAAAATACTGGTCCTCATGAATGGCGCTCTCTGTGTGCTTCTGGTCACTTAATTCCTTGTTGGTTCTCTCCTGAAATGTTTGTGTCAGTGGCGAACCTCAGCCCCCAGGGACTCCTTTCCTGGAGCTTTCCTGGGGCTGTAAGTGGGTTATTAATCAGCCTGGGCACTTCTTCGCTTCCAGCTTCTTTGTAGAATTGGTTGAGAGTGGGGTTTGCTGAGGTTTGTTGACTCTTCCTCCACCTCTACACTGGATAAAAATCTTTGTCCCAAAAGAACCTCCCGCAGCTCCTGTTTCTGCTCTTCCCACTGCCACGTGCTCGAGGCTTGGACCCCCTTCAAGCCTCTCCCTCCCCCCTTTTTTTTGAATTACTAGCGGGTGACAAATAGCTACTGCTTTCCACTCCATTTCGCCAGGCACAGCTTCTTTCCTGTCCCCATGAGGTTTCTGACCTTTCAGTCGATGCCTTTTGCAGCCCCCCGGGGGCCTCGGGGGAGCTGTAATGGACTCACGTTAATTGCCTGTTGAAGGACAGAAGCAGTTCCTGGCGGGATGATTGGTGGTCCCCCTGTGAGTACAGCTGTCCTGGTCAGTGCAAAGATTGATCTGACACACACAAACATTTCGGCTCAGTGCTCAGTGTGGCTCCCAGAGCTCGCAATAATCACGGCTCGGGCTGTTTGCTGGGGAGGGGCGAGGGGTGATCCATCCCTGTTCCCCCAGGGGCTGCCGGCAGTTTAGACAGAAGATACCCCACAGACTGCAGGATAATCCAAAGATTTATAAAGTCAGTCTTATGGGTTGGTATTCTTTCTTTTTTATTGCTCTCAGTGGAAGCAAACCTTCTATTCTGGCTTAAACATGTTTTAATGTGGTTTAAAATGCTAGTGGTGCACTTTTAGAAGTGTACATGCATGCATTCAGAAAAAAAACCTCCCGTGTGTGCCGAGGTCCAAACAAATCTTTAAAAATTAAGAAAGCAGAGGCATTTCTCCTTTGCTTCTTGCCTCTGTTTGGTGCAGCTGGATAAACCATTATGTTCTCATTACAGATGAGTATGGGTCAGTTTGCAGAGCTCTGTGCAAATATTATTTTTTTCCCACTTTTGCTTTGTATACATTCAACCTGTGTTGGGCTTCAAGCTCCAAATCTGAAAGGGAAACTAAGCCAAAGTCAGCAAATGTGCTTTGATAGCTGAGGTCAAAAACTGTGCACTGTTATCAGCCTGTGCATGTTTTCTATCTGAAAATATTAATCAGGTCAAATCTATGTGTTCCTTGGCAAGTGTTCAACAAAAGACGTTTTCAACCTATCCCATGTTTCATCATTTGAAGCCAAGGTTTTGCAGAGATCTGGTCACGAAACAAATAAGCTTCTCCTGAAGTAAATCCCTAGTAAAGTTTAAAAGGATTGACTTAACTGCTGCTTAAAAAGATTCTATTCTTAGTTGCTTCATCCTCTCAGCTCCATGTTTCACATTTAACTGAAATGAGATGGTCCTGAATTAAATTCCTGCATCCAACCACAGATGAACCTGAGGGGTACAAAATCAGGTACAGGATCTCGGTTTTTTAGAGCACACTTTTCTTCATTAAGGCTTGAATGGAAACCATGGGACTAAATGTTTCATGTCACTGGAATGCAGGGTCCCCAAGCACCAGGGCCTTGCCATGTGTGCTGGCTGTTTGTTAAATGTTAAAAATCCCACGCAGAAATAAACTATTTCTCACAATCAGGCTAAATTTTATTTGTGACAAAACCTAGCAACTATTTCCCTCTTGCATTTTACTAAATGTTCTGCTTCTCTGAAGCGTGGGCTGGGCAATGAAGTTAGAAAGCTTCAGAAGAATTCCAGAGATGATGAGACGTGGTGAGGGTGCGGCAGGTTGCCATATTTTGAGGTTCCAGAGGCATCCATGCACAGAGCAGAGAAATGGTATTTCTTCAGGAAGTTGCTGTGTTGCAGGTGTCAAGCAGAATTGTGTATTTCTGTTCAGAACATTCTGCTCGAGCAATACATTATTTACAAGTGGAAGAAGCTTAAAGAACACCCACCCCTGGCAAGAGAAGCTTTGCTGAGAGTTTCCTGGCCTTGGTACTACAGCTGCCCTTTTTAGCTGATGTTTTAGTCCTATATTTTATATTTAATAAAGGTATGCATGTGATCTCTGGCTGGGTTCAGGGTTTGAGATGGAAATGTTAGGGCTTTTTAAGCTAGCCTTTTTAAGCCACTTAAGTATTTTTAGGCTGAAGAAGAGTTTATCTTTTTCTAGTTCAGCCCCAAACACTTCCCAGCAAGAATAAGTAAAAGGAATGCTTGAAACAACATAG
Source organism: Rhipidura dahli (assembly GCA_013399225.1). NCBI lineage: Eukaryota > Metazoa > Chordata > Aves > Passeriformes > Rhipiduridae > Rhipidura > Rhipidura dahli. The sequence goes on along the minus strand of VXAC01004569.1, from coordinate 223,672 downwards.
GAAATGAGATGGGAAGAAGCATCTCTGTTTGCAAGCTGTGGAGCAGTGTCCAGCAAGAAAAGATGGAGAGGCTGGAAAGCAGCCAAGAATCCAAACAAAGCCATCTTCAGAGGTCCAGAATAGCTCCAGTGTCACTGGATTTTAGACAGATTCCACCACAGGAATGAAGCCTCCTTGTCTCCTCTATGTGTCATTGTGGATGGTTTTTAACAAAAGGATTAAACAAAATTTTAAACCCTCGAGTGCCACTTCCCCTCGAGTGTTGTCAGTGGGCTCAGGATGCTGTTACAGTCATACCACAGCAGCAGAGAAGTCTTCAGTGTAGAAAACTCACAGACATCCAGCATGTTCACAGGTAAATATGACCCAAATATAACATGAAATACATGACTAGATGAGAAATTGAATGTCTCAGAGAGCTGAATTTCTCTTTCCTTAAAAAAAAAAAAAAAAAAATTTGCTTATAGCCTTTATGGGAACTTGAAAAATAATATTTCAAATAGAAGAAAAGATTTTGTCTGTGCTCTGAATGTAATGGGGGAAATGGCATTTCAGCCAGCTCTTTGAACTACCCAGTATTATACAGCAGTGATGGAAAATACTGTGACACCTTTAACATTCAGGAAACACATGAGACAAGGTGTACAGGAGCTGTAAAATGGAATCTGGATTTGAGGGTACATTGGAGTAAAAGCTGAAAACCAGGCAGGAATGCATCCAGCCTTTGACAACAGTGTTGGCACTTACTTAGGGAAACAAATGGAATTAAAAGCTGCTTTTTTTGAGGATGTGATCCTGGTGCCACTGCCCTGCATGGGCCTTTCATTGCTGGCAGCAGCGTGGAGGTCTTCCTTGGGGAGAAGATATTACCCAAAAAGTGATTTGTTGGTGGGAAAGTCCATCTGGTAACCTGGGACAGTGAGGCAGGAGAAGCCCATCCCCTCTGCAGCCCAGCTGTACAAGCTGACTTCTCACCTCAGCCTCTGCTTTTGCCTCAGCCTCTTCCTTTCCCTCTTCCCCTTTTTTCCTGCCCATACTAGTTTTTCTTCCAAGAAAGGAGAAGTTTTTCTTCTCCCTTGAGTGTCATGGTCCAATAACAAGCCAGCAATGTAAAATTCATTAGCAAAATCTTGAGCAGCTACAAAGGCTTGTAGATCTTGACTATTTGTCTATAAAAAAATATTTTACATGCCTATATTCAGTAGATTTCCAACACTGTAAAATCCTGCAGTCTGTTTTCTTTCAGGGGAATTCTTGCTTTCTGGGAGAGATCTTATCAGTCCCTTTACTTTTGTCAGTAACTGTATGCCTGAGGTGTAAATATAGAAACCAAACATGGCAGGCATCATAATATTTAGGGGCTCATTTTTAACTTGGTGTAGGAGAATTAATTTGGCTCCAAGCCCCATGGTTCTCAGTTTAATGGGAATTTTAAAAGTGATTTTAAAAATGCTGCAAATGGACACTCTTTATAAAGTGATTTTGTTTTAAAAGTAAATGACCATTGGAGTATAGGAACCATGTGAGGGATCTGTACCGAAGTGAGACCCCTGACAGGAGGGATGTTACCTGGCAGCCGGGATAAAGCAAAAAGTCATTTCATTGGATTAAGATGACACATGAGGAATTCACAGGGATTCAAACCAGGGTTTGTTCAGCTCTCTGAAAGACTTACAAAGGCTGGAGTGGGCCCTGGATCAGATTCCGGAGTCTGGGATTGCAGGGTGACCTCAGAAGGCAGCAGTAATCAGGAGAATAGCTGTTCCTCAGTCCCTGGCTGGCGGCTGTGGTGGCACTGGAGCTTGGTGGGGGTTTGGCAATGAGTTTGAACTGTGTTGCCCCAGCCACATCTCGTCTGGTGACTGGCAAGATGACATATTCCTCTGCCTGTTTCAGTTCTTATGATCAGGATTTGGCCCAGTGGGTTTGGAAATAGGTGTGTAATTAATATTGCCAGGGAATTTGGAGGGGTGAACATGGGAGGTCAGTAGCTGTGGGAAGAAAATGTCTGTCATCAGTCAGGGATTCTCTACTTAGCTGCTTAGAATGACACCAGGTATTTCTTCATTCCTGAAATTCCTGCCCTGAAAGTCTAATTCTGCAGCTGGTGCAGCAGTAGAGGGAATTGGCTGGTGCTGCTAGGACCAGTCCCAAGAACTGTGGAAAGAGAAGGGTGTGGGGCACGGATGTTTTTCCCTGGAAAGCAAAAATGTTTGCTATTACCTACATTGAGAAAAAGAAATGACAGAAAATCTGGTTTTATGACTGTAAAAAATGGAGTCATATTTTGCTTGTTTAGTGGAAAAAGCCCAGAAGTCCTGACCGAGCCATTCTCTGGAGGTTGGCTGCAGATCAGTATCAAAATTTAGCAGCTTGCATCCCTTTCCAGTTCTTTTTTTAACACATGAATGTGATTTTGCTCCTCGGCCAGCTGCAGCTCCAAGCACCGAAATTAAACTTAACATGTTTTACAAAATGAATGGAAGGCCAGACAAGAGCATCTCGTTTCCAAGGATCACACAGCCCCTTTTCGGGATTACAGAAACTCTCGTTCTATTAGAATTTGGCAGCACAGCTCGGGCTGCACAAACGCCACGTCTCCTTCGCTTGCCAGCTGGTGGGAGCCGCTTCTCCAGCCGCAGCTGGCTCTGGGATCGGCGGGATGGGCCCCAGAACGGACTGACACGCACGCCCGGGCAAGAGGCAGGGGGGATCTGAGCCAGCCCAGGCCACATTTCTCTGGTCTGGTAACAAATTGTCTTCAGGAAACAGCGTCGCTGGCTCTCTGCAGCTGCCGCGCTAACGAAGCCCTCAGCTCGTTACTGCGCCACTGCCAGCTCTGTGAGGGCCTTGGGAGGACACGGCGCAGCCTTTGTGCTGCTCACGATGGGCCTTGTTCTGGATATTTCTCATCCACGACCTGTGACACTGTGTCCTTTCCAGTGTCTGAGCAGGTGACTCGCAGATACGCTTAAAAGATGTTGAACACCACCTTGAAAGATGTTGCTGACTCCATGTAAAAATACACATTTCTGTAGCCACCTTGGGAGCTTCTTTCTGGAAATGTTGCCATGAAACACCTGTGTGGGTTTTTTTTAGGGATGCCATTGATGCAAAAGTGTTTCCAAATCATCAGATGGCTTCATTTGCTGCCTTTCTCTGGAGCTGAGAGTCAGATGTGCCGTTCTTTCCCAGTAATAATGGGTGGTGATGTTGACTGGGAAACATTTTGTCCAGAAATGCAGGGTGATTTACACCTTGTGCCACCAGTGTGTTCTCTGCAGTTGTGCTGGGAGTGCATAAGTGCAGTTTTGGCTGTTTTGTAAATGCTTTCAAAATACTTGTTAGTTTTCAAATTAAGCTTGTCCAGTGGCTGATGGGCAAGGGTTTGAAGGTAGCAAGTTCAAAGGTTGGTAACAAATAGCTGGATGAAAAATGTCTCACTTTCTGTTAGAGAGTGCCTGTTACTCACTTGTTATTGAGTCTACTTACAGTGTGTGCAAGAGGCTGTATAAACTGTTGAAAACATGAGGATGTCTGCCCATTTTTCACTCCTTGGTTTAAGAGATTCATGAAAAAGGCAGTGTGTATATATAGTTTCTCAGCATCAGTCTGAAATTACAGAGTTCTTCATCTGTCTTGAACAAGGAAACTGCCAAGGATTCATCAGCACTGCCTGTCCCTATTTCAGACCATAAATGCCAAGTTTATACACTAAATACTTGAGATATTTTTCTAATGGCTGTCTCCAGACTCCATGAATACTTCTAACCTTTAATATGGTAAAAATGGATTGGACAAAAATAGGTGTAGTTACTGTGTGGCTGCTATTGGTAAATTATTGCATCGGGACATAATTGGAAGGTTAATTACTGGGGGTCACTTAGAGCTACTCTGTAGAATTACATTCAGTCAGATATTGATGCCTTAACTGTGGTGACATCTTTCTCTCCTTTCTGATCTGTTTCCTGTCCTTCTGTGCTTCCCTAAAAATAATAGTCTTCTACTTCTGGGTTCTTGTCCAGGCTGTCAGGCTGAGGGACACGTTCTGAATGACATCAGCCACTTCTGGTGTCTGACACTGTGCTCTGAGAGCTGCAGTAGTGGAGGTGCAGCCGTTTTGCCCCAGGCCCACCTGAACAACACCGTGAGCTGCTCAGAACCCCAATGATGATCTGGAAGAAGATGCTCTCCCTCCGTTTCCAAAGCACTCAGGGCAGCTGTTGTCTCCTCCCAGCAAATCCCAGCCTCATCATCTCCCCGTGGGAAGGGCTCACTGGAAGGCTGCAGCCTGGGCTGCATTTTAACAGCAGATGGTTTCCCAATTACCATTCTGTTTGCATCCTCCCTGCTCTGCCCAGTGACGTTGCCCTTTTGTGGACAATGGGGTCACGGCTTGTCAGTGCTCTCGGGCTTCACCAGGGCTGCTGGGCTGAGGGGGTTTTGTGTTGTTTTGTTTTCCTTGTCATGCAAGAAGGCCGTGATATTTCTGTATCTGGCAGCGTGTCTGCGTGAGACAAGGCAGAGTGAGCGAGGCTGATGTGTGAGTGACAGATCCCTGGGTGACGCCGCTGGGAAGCTCTTGATCTGACTGGTTTGAAGTTGAAAGCTCACTAGGTCACACTGAAAATGGTTGCCACTGGGCATTTCTTTCATCCTTGTTTATTTATTTTCCCTTCCCTTTCCTGAAGTTTTTCCACTCCGAAGGGGGTTTGGTGTTGTTCCTCGTGCTCCTTATGGCTGGTAGGATGGATTCTAACCTTTCTCTACACCTAATTGCTGTTGTGTCTTCTACTTCTTGGTGTTCTGTTTGGTGGGCAGGGGAGGGAAAGGGGCGCCTCATGCCTTTGAGCTTGGCACCTGTGCCAGGAACTAACCAGGTACAAAATGACCACTTTAAGCAGGCACCAGGTGTTTTTAAAGACATGGTCTGTTTATTATTTAGCAACCTGCTGTTCAAAGGTTCTGGCATTTGTCAGCCAGATCAAAACAGAGGGGCCAGGTGGTGATTCTGTGACATTTTTCTCTCCATACCTGCAGCATGTCCTTAACTAAACAGGCATAAAGAACAAGGCATAAATTAACCTGAAAAGACGAGGTGGCATTGGAAGAGCCTCTGATCCTCTTGTCAATGCTCTGTTGGCAAAGCTCAAAAAGCCAGTCTGCCAAGAGCCAGGAGAGGATTTCCTCCCCTGTGCATGTTGCCAACAATTTGTCACCTAGCACGGAGGCTGTCGCTGTGGTAGCAGACAGAGTCAAATGCCAAAGCCCCTTGTTGTGCATCCTGTAAAAGGGTCAGAGAATCGCCTGGCACAGAGGGGCATCAGGGAGCTGCAGCTCGGGAAGGGGACTCTCAGGTAGGGTAGTGAAAATCCAGGCACTGGCAGTGTATCCAGAGGCTCACAGCAATTTAGGAAGGTTATTAATGGTGTACTGCAGGTAGTGCATGGCATCTGCCTCCTGTGGCCCTGGGTGCCCAGTGCACTTGGGGCTACCCATTCATGAGGACTGCCATGATACCACTTTAGTTTTGCTGAAGTTGTGAGCTTTATCTGACAGCTTCTTTCCAGGGATTAAAAGGGCCCCAGTTCAGGTTTAGGTCACCTGGTCTAATGAGTCACTAATTACTGCCAGTTTCTCATTTTTGCATTGAAATACATGAGAGCTGAGTATGAACAAATAATCTCAAACTGGTATGAGCAGGCCTCTGGCATTCAGAAGGAAAAGTTGTACTGTGGGCTTGGTTCAATCACTGATGTGACAGATTGCTCAAGGCAGAGAAGGTAGGTCTCACTTTAAACTCATGATTGTACCTGGCAATAATTGGTTGTGCACATGACTGAAGTGAAGTGCAAATGTGAGACCTTTGCTCACTCCAGGAGGAAACACTGAGCCTCGCAGGCTTGTGCTCTCCATCCTACATGGAAATGAGCAATCACGAGCATTTCCTGCACACTGCACATCATCATTGTCCAGACATGGTATTCCATTGTGGTTCTGCTTCTCAACATTGAAAAATTACAATTTCGGGCACAGCCTGATAGGCCATCTCAGCTGAAGGCAGAGCTGATCTCACCAGCCAAATACTATGTGGGAAGCAGAACTGGGAGAGGAGGCACGTGAAGGTGCAGAAGTAGCAGGTTCACGGTGCTGTTGCCTTTCTCTGCTGTGAACACTTTTAAAATTTAGCTACAATTCCTTGCATGCTTTCATAAATCAGCAGTGCAGGTGGAACAGGGGTAACCCAAAAAGGAAACCGTCACCCCCAGCCCTTCTCTATTTATGGTGAGCCCTGAAGCAGAGGGAGGTCATTTCAGTGGGGTGTAGTCCTTGCTAATTCAGAGAAGTGTTTAAACATGCACTTTCACATTTGAAGTATCCAGCTAAGCAGTTACTTAAAATTCTCTCTCTCTTCTTAAAGTTCTCTTTGAACTGAAAGGAATTGGAATGAATTCTCAGTGCAGATAAACCTGCAATACAATTCAGGGTCATTTTTTGGAGGTGAAGATTTGGCCCACTGGGCTTGGTCATGGGTGGCTGATTTAACTCCAGAGATGATTTCAGTGTTTCTGGAGTAAATTCTTTCCTAAGCAGGCCATAACACACTGATGAGAGGGGAAGACAGCAACAAGAAACAGTTGTCAGGCATATCACAAATTTGTATTTCATGGAACTAGGCACTGTGATGATTCGCTGCAGTTAATGAAAAACATTTCTGCTCAGTATATCCACCTGTCCCCCTTTGTTAAAAAAACAAAGAGTCAATCCAAAATGGGATCATTATCTTTAGTGGATGCACTTCACATCACTGAAAACAATTTCAGCTTAGTTAAATAACATGCAGCCTGGAGATTAAAGCTGTCTCCTGCTCAGCTGCAGAGACAAGCAGAGTTGTTGGTACAGAGATCACTTAGAGCTCGATTTTCCTTTCAGTAGTAACTTGATGTATCTTATTTTTTTCCCCTGTCTGTTATTACATGCTACTAGGTTTTATTTATTTAAATCTCAGCCTCTTTTTGCTGACACAGCAAGGCATAACCAGAGATGTTTAGTAAAACTTAGATGAGCCCCTAAGTGGGCCACTTGTTCTATAAATCTTTAATATTTCATGTTACTCCTTTAGAAATTGCTGTTGCCAGACTAACCCAATCTGCTTTGAAATGACTAGGGCATAAAATAACAGCTCTTTTAAAATTCTCCAGTGATACAGTTATTTGGTGTATTTTTAGGGAATACCAGACCTTATGGCCTCTAATGAAAGATCAGCTTTAAACTTGAAGAAGTTTTGCTCCAGGAGGAGCCATTCTTTCCAGCCCCTGGACACTGCTGGGATCATGTTGCTCTCCCAGGACATGGCCAGGGGAGCCTTCTGGCCCTTTGAAGTCAGTGTCAAAACTCCCACTGAATTATAATGGAACTGGGTTTTAACCTGAAGAAATAGAGTCTTTGTTGTCTTTTGTCACCAAATACAGATATTCTCCCTGAATTAGCCTGGACTGGCCAGTCATGGGAGAGATTGATGACTGTGCCAAGCAGCACGATCCCTGGAAGTAGGAAAAGGGGGTTATGTCTTAGGAGAGACCAGAACTTCAGGAAGACAAATTGGACGAGACTGTTTCCACAGAAACTTGGGAGAGCATCATGTGTGGGCTGTTAATGGCAGCACTGCTGCCTGTACACATCCTCCCCTCATGATAAATGTGACACGGCCCTTGTGCAAATGCAAGTTGTTATTGCATTAATAGGAAATGTGTTCAGTAATACATTAACGAACACAATTAAAGCTGTGTTCATTAAGGAAGCCAAGCAGGAATGGTGCTGACCAAGCACGGAATTCCTGGGAAGATGAGGATGTGTAACCCCTCTTCCCTTCCCTGCTGTGTCCCACAGTCAGGCATCCCTGGAATGGGGCTGTGGCTCTGTGGCTGCTCAGCCACCTCATTTAAAAGGTGTGAACATCAGTGACATGAGACTGAACCTGCAGGGTGAAGGACAGGGAATGGTATTTGATAATCCTGGGGAAGCAGAGCTGAAGTGATCACATTCTCTGGCTGTGTTCTTGTTTCCACAAGAGCTTTGAAGCATATAGGCATATTTCAGCTAAATTTCATAGTAAATAAGGACTCACTGAGTATTAAAATTACCAGGAAACAGGCTTCTGTGTAAAGGATCTCATTGGTGCCATCCCTTAGGTGAAAACTGAACATACACAGGCATCTTTTTAGACATGTCAAATTCAGGAGCCATAGCAGAAGAGAGGGACTGCACCCTGGGAACTTCTTACAGCTTCATCTGGATCTCACAACTCCATCAACTTCTCCACACAAATCCATAGCACAGAAGTTTTCACTGCTTCTTCACTCAGAGAATGACTTTTGGAAAATGTCTTTTAGTAAGACTAAACAGAAGCACAGCCATTTCCACCAGGAGAAGGAGCAGGGAGAAGAGCTGAATGAGTTCCTGGATTAAGTTGTCTCTTGATGTCACGAGGTGTTTGGCACCAGTGGATTTAAAGGTGTTCCTGTTCCTGCCCTTCCTAGGCAGTTGTACCTCATGTGCAGCTATGGATCCCAGTACATAAATGTATTTATGGCGCTGCACTGGGAGCCAGTTCATAGTATTTTTGTTGTTGAAAATCTGAAGGTTTAACAGTTTATTCTTGTGGTTTGATTTGTTTGTTTGTTTGTTTTCATAAGGTGGGTCACTGTCCCATCTGGTTTAGCACAAATGTTCCATGGAGGTGACCCTTGGAGATTAAATCACCAGGCCCCAGGAAGGCAGTGATTTAATAAGCTTACAGCTAAAAACATCAAACTACAGCCCTGAGGAGGTTGGAAACACCAGGAAAACAAAGGAAGGGCACTAAACCAATTTTCACAAAATTACTGCACATTGTTTTGTCTTGATTTTTGCACATGAGTGTGAGTGAATACAAAGAGTCCAAAAGGTCAGTCACAGATGGACCCAAAGCAATGTGCTCATCAGCACAGGATGGCCACACATTGAGCCCTCTCATTTAGGCTCCAGCAAAGCTGTGTAGTCTTTGCATCTTTTTTCCCCATCTCTGAAACTACTTCTATTCATCTATTGCTCTCTGTTTCTCTAAAACAATACTTTAAAGACTTGTTGCCCATGTAGTTCCACCAGTTGTGATGTTTGGAAGCTCTTCTGCTGGGCCAGAAGGAAAAGCAGCTCATTGATGTAACTGAAGCCAGCCTGTTTGCAGAGGGGCAGCAGCACATCCCTGTTACCAAACCTCAGGGATCTGATGAACTGCATCGTGTTAATGCTGCTACTGATGACAAACTTAAAGGGGGATGTTGATGATTGGTTTTAAATTAATGGAATGGTGTTTGCTGCTCTGTGAAGGCAGAGGTCAGTCAGCTTGGGCGCTGTAAGCAGTTTTCTCTAGATGGTGTTCACCTGCTTCCCAGGACATGGCCTGCAGTTTGGGCAGCAGGGGCATCTCACCCTGGGATGTAGTGCAGCACAGAATGGCAAGGACAGAATGATAAATCTGTTTTTAGTTTCAGAAAAGCAATTGTGATGGATGACTCTGTGGGCTCCTTGAGTACATCCTGGGCCTTTGCCTCTGGAATTGCCTTGAAAACAGAAAGAAATGCACCGGGGGCCTCAGCAGGGATGTGTAAGTGTGAAACTGGAGAGCAGCTTGGAGTAGTAGGTCCTGACAGCTACAGCTGAACACTTCACTGAGCATATGCAGTAAACAGGAGGGGAGAACTCTGGGAGAAGTTACACACTGCTGTTAGTTACTTCTTCTGTGTGTGCCCCTCGGTGCCTCTCTGAGCTGCCAGACTGTGATGAACACAAGCTCTCTGTGGCAGCACAGGCGTCCTCATCCATCCCCTTCCCCTTCCCCTTCCCCTGCCCGTCACCACTGCTGGAGCCCTCGTTTCCTCACACACACTCCAGTCCGCTTTAGTGCTCCCTTGGTGTCCCTTCATTTTGCACTGAGTGGCACAATTTGATCCATTCTGGAAGCACTTCTTGCAAACAGTAAAATACATTTTTCCTGAAGCCAACATCTTGCTTCACTTTTGCACCGTAAAACACCGAGCAGAGCAGGGGGAAGTTCCAGGCCAACCAATTGGCTGGAGCTGCTGTCTGCTTCTTCTTTTGTTTTTCTTTGGCTGGTTCTGTTAAAATTTAAGGTGCTACACAAGATTCCAGGGCTCAAATGACTGTTAGCTTTGTTTGATCATATATCTAATTTACTTTAACATGGGATCCTGGCATGCATTTCTTTAAGAGACTGAATCAATTTTATGCTAAGTGATTTCTCCGAGTAGATTTTTTTTTTTATTGTCCCCTTTGCCTAAAGTAAATTAGAGTGATAGCTGGAGCAACCAGGGAATGAAAAGGAGTCAAGTCCTCAAGTCACATTAGCAGGCTTGTTGAGGCCTTTAAACAATCATCACCATCAAAGTACTCCATAATAACTGTAAAAAAGCTAATCACAGGTGGCAGTGGGCGTGAAATGTGTGGCTCTGTGCTCAATCCTTGGGATAATGGGGGTATTCATGGGATTTCTAGAAGGACTCCTTTGTGCAGCGAGTCATGTGCCTGCTGAGCTGAAAGGACTATTTTGCTCAATTTGTCTAAAAGCGCTGGCTTATGAGATAGCTGCAGGGGTTTCATTGCTCAGGTTGTTTTAACCCTTCCCACGCAGAGAGATTTTGGTCTAATTCCAGGACCTTGTCTATGCTGGGAAATGCCTCCAATCTCAGGGAGTGGAGCACTGGTCAAGAACCAAGAGTGTGCAAAGACCACGGGCCTTGCTGGGCAGGACCGGGGGCTTTGGCTCTGCCTCCTCATGGATGCTCAGCTTGAGACCCTCATTTTCCCTGCTTGGCAGCACTGGGAACTCTTGAGCCCTGTGAAGCACCTTGAAGTTGAGATTGTCAGCCACTGCTGAGATTTCATTCTCGAAGCCAGGTGTATTTAAGGCTTTCAGTTTAGGGGCAGAGTCCCTAGGTACACCAAGTTTTTCTTGTGATCTCTTTCATTGCAAAAAAACCTCCAAAGAACTTCTTGGTGATTTCTAAAGAATCATCCCAAACCATGAAAATGTTTTCTATTGTGTGAAACCTGCACAATCTAGAAATATTTTCCTTCCTCACTAGAAATAGTTAAAAGAATGCCTGAAAAATGAAATCTGTTACCTAAGAGACTCTCAAAAGAGGAAAATATTTTTTACATTAGAAAACCTTTACTTTGAAATGGAAATAAATATTAATTATCTAAATTCACCAAATAGTTAACTACCATAATACATCTACTTAAATTTCAGTCAGTATCTGTAGGTGAAGCAGAGACCAGGGCTGTTTTCTACCAAAAAGCATAAAGCTAATGGTTGGATGTTAATTAATGTTGCTATTAAGATACAGTGTGAAGATTTTAAGTGATGTTTCATGTCCCTACGCGTAGTCTCAGAACTCAGGAGAAAAAGAGGAATTGGAAGTTTAATCCCTTATGTTATTTTGTGTGGTCTCCCCGATATTAAAATGGGCTTTTAGTCAAGAGCTTTCCAGTTTCAGCTAAGGCTAAACCAAGTCAAAAACCTGTACAGGAGCCATTCCCAGGTTGGTTTCCAGGTTGCATCACCACAGTGGTGATCCAGGGTGACTAAATCTTGTAGTTATGCCCATATCATTTTTTGAATGCCAGGGTATGGCCTTGGCAGGGGAAGAAGCTTCACTTTCAAGTGGGAATGATGATTTTGGCTGAGGCAGTGAAAGTGTCACAGGGGTCTGAGTTCTCATCTGATGCAAGAAATACCTCCTGAGATTATGTATCAGAATTTACAGGTAGGAGCTTCTTTCCTCTGCTTACCTGTTGACAGTCTTCTTATGGAAAGACTTTTACCTTTCCTCTCTCCCTTCCCCCTTTGTCCTTTTCCTTTCCTTTCCCCTTTTCCCCTTCCCTTTTCCCTTTCCCTTCACCCTGTGTCCCCTGTGCTGCTGACAGTAGGTACAGCTCCTGCTCTTTGCCACAGACAAGTTCATGGTGTTGATACCAAGTTGAGCTGAAGCAGGGTGTAGCTGGGAGGGTGTAAAAAGTAGGTAAAGAACTGGAATGAGCTGTTTCTGCCTGTCCCTCTGCCTCTCAACGTGCACACAAATCATTTAATTGTTCTTCCTGACACCCAGAGGCAGCTACAGCTCTGGGGTTCTTTTGCGCCCCTTAAATTTTCTCTCTCTGTCTCCTCTACCATTAACATAGCAATTCTTGAAAGAGAGATCCAAATCCTTAATTTCTCATTCAGATAACAGGACAATTTTCTATCCATCCCAAATGATTGGAGTGTCTGGAATGGCAAAATTCCAGCTGTGATCCTGGACCTGCGTCACCTGCAGAGCAGCACAGTCGTTTTGCTGTATTGCATTACAAGGAGTAAATTGTGGAATGTCTCAGTGTGTATAACCTGAGGGGCTTTCCTGGAACTGCCTAAGGAAGTCCCTAGTCTTGCTAACGTTGAGCTGAGCCGTTCTTTGGTAGTGCTCCATGGATGGACTTTAGAATTTGACTGCTCCCTGTGCTGATTTGGAGAAATCAGCTGGTTCTAACCTGGCGTTGTTAGGTGCTGTTTGCCTGGTGCTGGAGGCAAAGGGCACAGGTGAAATCCTCCCTTTGCTGATAACGTGGCAAGGCTTTCACGGAGTTCTGCGAAGCCCAGAGTTCCCCACCAGTGAACTCATCAGCTGGAAAGTTATCTCAAAGTCAGGGACGTTTCAAAACAAACTCTCAGCACTTCTGCTGCCCTGGAGGATGGTAGCAGTGTCCGTCTATTTTGGACACCCATCAAGCTCCTTTGTAGGTAAAATCCTTTTCCTTTCTTCTGTTGGTGGTGCAGTTTGATCCTGCACCTTGCAGCCATTGCCTATTGAAGGTACACATGCTGCTCCATTCACCGCCACAGCCTTTGAAGAGTTAAGCTCTGCAGTCACTCAGAAGGTGGACTTCTGCTTTTCCTCAAGTCTCTATTCATCTCCAGGAACTGAATTTTTCATGCAGTAATTAAAATTTGTAGGTCAAACCTCCCATGGCACCGTTTTCTGCTAATATGGGAGAGCAACGGTTGGATTCGCTTACGCTGCTCTTCGCTGCGCTGAGATTTAAAGGATGAAGGGTGACATTTTCCCCCATTTTGTAAATTAATGCCATTGATCTGCCTAACAAGAACAAAGTTAGGCTTCAAAATACCAAATGATAAAGAGATTAAGACTTTAAATGGCTTTCCAAAGACAACCTCTATTGTAAGATTCCAAGCAGAGTATTGAACTTTCAATTAGAATTTCTAATGGGCTATTGACTTAAATGGATAAAATGTTGCAAGTGATAGCTTTCAAGATGACAAAAATTGCTTAGTACATTCTGGAATATTACTTTATGAAGCAAATACTGTTCTGGAGGCTGAGTAGAAATAACCCAGGCCCCGGGCAATATTGTTCTGTGTCTCTGTGCGGCAGTTTTTCAAAATTGAACTAATGCATTTTGAAACATTTTCTCTTTTCATGTTTTGTAAATCTTTGGGAGTGTGAGGTACTTTAACTTTCATGAAAGAATCTTAAATCTCTGGTGATGTAGCTATGATTGCACTCTTTATGAAACACAATCCATCTACTCCAACGCTGTATTTTCACACGTTCTTCCATCTGGGGCACAAACAATGTGCCCACCTCGTGTGGCTGCTCCTGACTGTGCTCCAGAATGTGCCTGTTCTGCAGTGCCTGTGCTGCAAATAACAGCTGAAACTCTCCCAAATCATCCTGGCGCTTTGCACTGAATTGACTTGAAGGCTCATTATGAAACACTAGCTCTAGTACATTTTTCAAAGGATATTTTTCAGAGACTAGCCAGCCCTTTCCAGGATAAAGGGTTAATATTATGCTTATGTTACAGTGCATTAAAAACTCTAATTAAAACAGCATTACATTCCCATCTGCCAATCTCCAGTAATCTTCTTTAATTGCAGTAATTAAACTATATTTACATGTTCAGAATACTTGTAATTTAGCAAATTGCACTCTCTGCTCTACATTTAATCAAACAACCAGTTCCAGTATATTTAGTGTGGAAAGAAGTAATTTCAATGTTTTGATTACTATAGCAGATTTGACAGAGTAAGTGCCCCTCTAGTAGAGACTTTGAAAGGGAAGGCAAACATGAAATATAGTCCTGTTCTGATTGTCATGTGAATGCCTAATTACATGTTAGAGGATTAACTATTAAAGGGTACACACTGTTTCGCTTGATTTTTTAGGCACATCTGACATAACAGATAATAAAGGTTGCCTATTTGGGGCTGTTTGGTGGAATATGTAAGCTTTTTATTATTATTATTATTATTATAAGCCTTAAAACCGAGTATTAAATCCTGTGAGTTAGTAAGGTCTTAATGCCCCCCATCTTCACTTTAAAGGCGTAGGTGAATTGAAGATTATGCTCACACCGCACTGTTGGCAGCTGGTTTCCCAGCTCCTTCCCTTCCCCTAACCTCTTTTCGGGGGAGGCAGGGTTGTTATTCTTAGAATGGCAGCTCCCAGGTAGCTCTGGCAGTGCTTGATTAGATTTTTTTGTGTGCAGTGGCCTGGGATGGGCAGGTTCTCCGTGCCTGCACCCTGGGAATCAGTGGCACGGAGGTGTCCTCAGCTGGTCCCAGCCTGGCTCAGACACACACGATGCTGGCGTGCAGGTGGGTGGGAGTGGGTGGGGGAGCTGAGGACTTCTGCACAAAGGGAAGCTCCTCTTTCACTGCACATCTCCTCTGTGATCTGGGTCTAGACCGAACTTGAAAAGGGGATTCCAGTGCCAGCCACCTGGTCTTCCCCAGATAAATCGCACAAAGCAGAAAAAATTCCCTCTGATCTGCCAGCGCCAGACGTGCTGGATTTCAGGGCCAGCTCTGCCAGCAGAGCCTGTGCCGGGGTGGGAGCTCTGCACCTGCCAGGGGCCACCCACGTCCCCCGGACAGACCTCCCACCCACAGTCCAGGGACATGTGAATTCAGTCCCCACACACCTGTGGGGCATTCTGCTGCCAGTTCTGGTGACAGGTTCTGGTCATTTACAGAGGTGAGGTGTCATGCTGTGAACTTTGGTGGGGAATGAAGCTGATGCCCAGAAGATGTGGGTGTGGCTGTTAAGGACGGCAGTTCTTGTAGGCTTTGGGACCCCTGGAGTTCCTGGCTGGCCGAGGAGGCTGTACTGAGCGCTGGCAGAGGTCACAAGCTGTGGTTCCAGGGAGCAGTGGGTGCTCCTGAAGAGCTGCTCCTGGCAAACCCAGTGCGTGAAGGGAATTGTGATGTGTGCACAGCTGCAGCCAGGTGGTTCTCTGCAGTGGTCTGGTTACAAATATATTGCTTTTGTTCCAAAGGCAGCCTGAAAAGCCATTAAAAATCCCTAGCTCTGACTAATTTTCCTTATTAAAATACCCTTCTACCAACATCCTCCTTCCCTGGACCTGACCTTGGACACCTTTGTCCGTGACTGGTTCTGGGATTTCTTACATCACGCTGACTAATTTCATTTCAAAGAGGTACCTCCTGCTTTCCACTGCTGAGGTGTAAAATCAGGTCATTCCCAGGCATTCCCTGGGTCTGGGTCACTGTCTTTACTCCTGTGTAGTGCCAGCAGTGAAGGCTCTGAATTGAACCCTTCCAGTCAGATCTGTCTCTCTGTGTAGTCACACTGTGGGGCTTTGTGCTCTGGTTCAATCCACACCCCCAATTTTCTGGTTTAGAATTAAAAGAATATATGTTCTAACAAAGCCATTTAATCGAGGGGAACATTTGCTGTATTTACTCTGACTGTGCATTTATATTTATATAGAAATATAAAATTTATTCTGAATTTTCTAGAGTAGTAGATGATAAAAAAATTTAAAACTAGACCTTTTGAGCCATATTTTTTTTAAAAAAAAGATTATAAAGCTTGAATTTTTTAACAAAACAATGGCCCTACTATGGAAAATGTAAAGAAATTAGCCTAATTCTAATAATTTCTTATTATTTACTCCTGATTTACATGAGTATGGCTGAAGCCAGAATGACAGCAATGCTGTTCATTTCCTCTGTAGCCACCATGGGGAAGTTCACACACAGGAGAGACCTGCCCTGTTTTGGATTTCTCATTACACTCCATGGTGTTCACAGTGAGGATTTCAAGATGGGTCTTCTTAAGCCTATTAAGAATCAGAATCACGCTGGTCATACGTTTAAATAGATTTAGTTTAGTGGCTTCAGGGGAAAGTAGGGATGGGGAGATGAATAAAATAAAAATCTGATATAGAAACATGCCTGGTTTTTCAAAGGTTTTCACAAAAAAAAAAAAAATAGAAGTTCTGGCATTTCAATTTGCACTAATTTCACACATCATCTTAGGGAGTGCAGGGTTTGGGCCCCTGCCAGACTGGCTGAGAATCCTCTTTGGAAAAGCACAGTTTATGTAGTGAATGGTGCTGCACCACACAGATATTTCCTGATATCTTTCATTAAACTTCCAAATGGACACTAAGTATGTAAATACAGCAAAACTCAAAGCCTGGCTTTGAATTTATATTTTCTAGGAAAGCTTTTAACAGTGGTAGTCTCACAATATTGTGCTATGTCTGGCTTGCCATTTTCAATGAGGAGCTTAATGAGTTTATTGTATAATGAAGGACTCTGATTTATTAGCTTTTCATTATGCTCATTCCATCAGCTTCCTGCTAAATGCTCTAACCTTGGCAGAGATGTCAGTCTTTATCAGGTGGTATCATTGCTTTTTAATAAACTCTCCTCCCACGTTGATAATATTACATGTGAAATCCCTTCTCCTGCATTATTCCCAAGGGAAGGAAAAAGTATATTTATTGAAAAGGCTGCACTGAAGCAGTGCAGAGAATTCCTGAGCAGTTTGGTGCTACCCGTTGGAATACCTCAGACAGAGTGGGCAGATTTGGAGGCTGCAGGTTGGTCCTTTGGCTGCTCCCCTCCACTGGCAGAGGACTGAGCCCATCCTCTCCACACTTTAGTTACAGCAGAGTGCAGCTGCTTTAAAACTGGCACTTGCAGGTATTAACAAATATTTCTTTAGCAGGTATTTAATGATCAACTCTATTACAAGAATTAACATGGTGGTGGCACGCAAGGAGAGGGGGGAAGGAGGGTAAAGTAATATTTTACAACCTGAAAAATTAAGCACTGAGATAGTTAAGGCCCAGCCCTCATTAGCTGAATGGTAGATTTTTCTAATTAGTTCTTTCTAGTGTAATTAGCATGGATGAGTCTAATCATCTCATGTGAAACCAAATCTAATGCTTGGGAAGGAATGTCCTTGGCCTCTCTTTCAGACTGATTCCAAGGATTTTGTGTGTTTCTGCCTAGACATTCCTTAAAGAAACAGCAGCCTGCCTTCCTAAGGAAGGTGGCCTGGGAGGAGTGAGAAGACTTGGACCTCATCATGCATTTTTATGGAAGCCTAGAGGAAATTCTCCCATGAAAACAGGCAATCCTCATCTGGCAAGTGAATCAGATGTGGGCAGTAGCTGTAAGAAGGCCAAAATCATCAATGAAATTTTGAATCCACTTCTCGCTCACATGAAGAGTGTTCAAACATTGGACTTAAACCCCCAGTTTTTCCGAGCTCCATATTTCCCTGTAGAAATATTCTCTTCTATTCTCCTTAGAAATGAACACAAAAGTGAAATGGGAAATAAGGCTTCATTTGCTGCTTGTGTAGCTCCTCTTGCAGTGAAACCCAAACAGGCAGAATTGCATTCCCTTTGTTGTCAGCAGTCTGAGCAAGAGAAAACAATATTGAGTCTTGTTGCAAATAATTTTGTTTATAGGTTGCTATCAACCCTCACTGTAGAATTAAAGTATTAAAATCAGTAAAAATGTTGAATTTCCCCTCTTTTTCTCTTTTTTTTTTTTTTTTGTTTTAGAAATCCAGGTATGAAGGGCAGGCAGGAAGCTCAGTTGGCCCCATTTTGGGCTGTGTTTGTACAGACTGGTTTTCACCAGTAATAATGAGTTCATTTTGCAATCTGAAAATGTTTGGGAGGTTAAGGAAGTGCAGGGATCTGCCTGGTGCCATGGCACAGCACATCCATCTCCTCCTGGTGCTGTTCTGACACTGAGCACAGAGAGCTGCAGCACAGAGGCTCCAGGGACAAAGTGAAGGGCAGGACAAGGAGTGCCAAAGGATCCAGTTGTGTTTGAGCTGGGAGCAGTGGCATCACTCAGGTCACTTCATCCCAAATGTGCAGCAGCAGATTTAGCTCAGGCCCTCACTGCACTAATCATGATTAAGTCTCAGGCAGTGTCATTTTGGACCCAGCACTTCTGTGAGCTGAGCTGTGCCACTGGAAGTTCTGGATTCCTCTGTCTTCCTCTGTCTAAGTCTTTCCTGCATGACTTAGTCTTTCCCTGACCAGACTTTGCAGTTTAACAGCCCTCATTTCTGAAGCACTTGAAAGTCTTTATCTGGAAAATTAAAAGGTAAATACAGCGATTAAAGATTTCTCCTTTAAAAAACAGTTTATTCAAGCCCTGTCTGCAGGGTTTGCTTTTGCCAGTGGCTTTACAGGGACTGCTGTAACCTGCTCCTGCATTTATCTGCTAATGAGCTCAGGTCATTTGCTTTGGAGTGAAAGGCAGACAGGTGATGCTGGTGTGGCTGTGGCAGAGATGGCTTCCCCTGGGCCCTGGGAGGAGGGACACAGCCAGAGCCTTTTTTCCACAAAAGCAGTTGAGGCAGGTAAGCAGAGGGAGACAAGAGGGGCAGGTGATGCCTCTCTCTCACTCTGCGGCCTCAGGGTGTATCTGTGTGATGTGTTTTCAGCTGAGAAGAGAAAGCCAGGTACACAATACACAGCAATTCCTAGCCCTTTCCAGGAAAATGGAAACACATCCTTGTTCCTGTGCTCAGTCCTCAGCAGACTCCTCACTGGATATCCTTTGTATCACAGGTCCTGGGCACTGCTCTTCCTGAGGCCTTCTGGATGTTTTGTGGCTCTGGAGAAAGGGATTTAGGGCCATCCTGATGGAAGCAGACCAACCACTCCACAAAATCTATTAAAAGTGCACTAAAAAATGAAAACAGGCTTAGGGCTGCCATTCTGCAGCCAGGGAAGAAGGAAGGCATGCTTTGTGACTTTGTGGAAATGCCTGAATTTACAGCTGTTAGAATGAGGGGTTCTTTTTTAGCCCATTCCTGTTAAAACCAAGAAATGGTGTAAAATTGCTGTGCTCATCACTTGGTGCAGGACTGGATTTCTCTAAGCATCCAGCTGGAGAAATGGGAATTCCAGCTGGCGTGTGAATGGTGGGACCTGTCCCTGGGGGAAGGTGACAGTCCAGGGGAAAAGCAGCAAATAGCACAGAGCTTGAGCCATGGAAGCCCCGTGGGATTTATGGCATGGCAGAAGAGTAATGGGGTAGAATTGAAATGTAGTTACTGATATTTTTACATGGAAAAGAGGAAATGAGATGTAAACAGTATTAGTGTAATACAATTTTCATGTGAGATTAAAAGGAAAGCCAGGATTTGAGAGATTTGGAAATTGCAGTTACAGGATAAGTGATATTTGAAAGGATCCTACTTGATTTGATTAAACTGGAGTTCAAATGTCACTAGAGAGATGCATTACTTACAAGTTTTCCAGGGTTTTTGTTTGTGTATCCCACGCTGTGCTCATATCAGACCTGGGCAGGGATGTTGGGGGGTCACAGGGTGGGAGGGGGCTCAGGCTGGGAGGAAAGCTGGGTGCTGCTCAGAGGTGGGAGTGTGTTCTGCCCTGTGGTCACTGTGCTCCTGGGTTTGGATGAGGTTTTTGGGGTCCACTTACAGTTAGTTCCACAAATAAAATGCATCTGCTGTAGAATCCTGTTCTCTGGCTGGAGGTGTTTGGATTGTGCCACATCCTGACCTCGCAGTGGCAATGAGAATTTGAATTTGCTGCTGCTTCTTTAGGCTTTTTCGTTTCCATTCTGTCTATTTTCACTGTGGTGAGGTGCTGCCCAGTGGTGGAGAGTGTTTGACAGACAATAATGTGGTCAAATCCTGTATCCTGTGTCCTGCCTTTTCTCAGACAGGTCTGGTCTCACTGGCCTGGCCCTGGCATGACTTCTTCCATGTAACAAACCTTTTTTAACCCAGATTTTGCAGCTGAGGCAGTGGGTTGAGTAAGGATTTTAAAGCCATTTGAGAGGAAGGTGCTTGATAACTTTGCAAGCCCCAGTGGGGCTCAGCACTGCTGTCTCTGGTTCCCAGTTCACTGTTCCCATTTGCCTTCCCAGGCCTCTCTGTGTGACACACGAGTCATGGTTGATAACAGAGAAGTTTGTTGGGCAGATCCCTCCTGGGGACGTGTTCTGCTCCTGTGACATCATCCAGGTCCCCCCTGACAGTGCTGGCATTTCCTTCAAGTGCACAAACCAATCCCCACGTCCCAGCTCCAGCCATGGGAGATGTTATACCTGCATCTGGCACTAATATCTGTTGTTGACATTTTGGGAATGAGAACATGAGCTATTAGCAAAGCTGTTTGCTTGTACCTAATTAATGTTCAAGTGTGTACCCCTTCCTTTATCAGCCCTGCAGCAGCAAACCAGGCCTGGCATTATCTTTCACCAGCTTTAAAACTTAATTATTTCCTGCCTTGGTGTTAAAGGCCGTGCAGTACAACTTGCTACCTTAATATAGATTTAATCAAGTTACCCAGCCTCAGGGTGGCTTGATGGCTCTTTAGCTGAAGTGACTGCATTTATATGTCAGTAGAGCAGAATTTGGAGTGTGCCTTTTTGCTTTGGCAGGACACTGTGGAAATGAATGGGTGGGTGAACACCTCTGTCTGGAACAGGCTTGGAGAAACCCAGGCAATTTCAATTCATTCAGTCCAGTTGTAGTGTTGTGCACAAAGCACTCCAAACCTTTCTCCAATATTGCAAGAACTGGCCTGGTGATGCTGCTCTGGGGTGCTTGAGTGGGTGTTT
This sequence comes from Rhipidura dahli, assembly GCA_013399225.1. Classification (NCBI taxonomy): domain Eukaryota; kingdom Metazoa; phylum Chordata; class Aves; order Passeriformes; family Rhipiduridae; genus Rhipidura; species Rhipidura dahli. Next base: position 202,674 of record VXAC01004569.1, on the reverse strand, counting down.
TCAGCTGGGTGAGAGCAGAGCCCAGATCATGGGCACAGCACCAGGGAGAGCGTTGGCATCCCAGCTTCACCTGAGGCAAGCTGTGCCTGCGTGTGGAGGGGAGAGGGAAAAGGGACACAGGATCAAAGCTCCTCATTGCTGAGAGCACTGGATGACAAATTCTGCCTGTCTGTGGCCACTGTCAGAGGCATGACTTAGAGGGGCTCACAGCATAGAGAGAATCCCACTCGAATGCTGACAGGGCAGTGAAGCAGGTAATTGATGTAGTCCAGCATTTTCCTAAGAACCTAGTCCTCGTGTGTGATCTTTTGAGTTTTTAAATCTAAGCTGAATTCAACATACTCGAATGCACGGTGAGTTAATGGCCACGGAGGGTTTCCTCTTTGGGGAACCTCACTGTAATGTAGTGTGAGACACCTGCTAAAGTGATTTTAAGTGGTCTCAGCTTGGTTTGCATTGAGATGCTGCTTTAGCCCTCTCTTCTTTGCCATTCAGTACAAAGATCAGCCTGTGAGTAATGTGCCCTTAAATAATTCAGAGAGCAAAGTATGCTGCTGGCCTCATCACTAAAGATGATGTCCTGGTGTACTGTGTTTTGGGTTACAGTTCTGAGATAATCTCTGTGTGTTTGAATTCTTCAGCACCATGAGGATTAGTGACCAGCTGGGAGAGGTGGCTGTTCGAGGATGCTTTTATAGCACAGACTTTTACACCTGGCCAGCAGATGCTCTTGGTTTTGCCTCCAACAAAAGCTCTTAGACATGGTTGTGATGTGAAGGGTACCCATGACGGATGCCCAGATTTATTTTACTGAAACCCCAGACATTGCTAAACATGCAGTGAAGGGCTAGTGTGCCACATCACTGCACTTTGATTTTATCTGGACCTTGTTTTCAGGAGAAATCGGGTTTGTGGATGAGCTCAGGTCTATCTAGGCATGTTAGCAAAGACCACACTTTGACAAGAATTTAGCAGGTCAGTGGCTAAGACTGTGTCACAAGACATCCCCTTTTACCACAGCAGGGGCTGCTGAGTACTTAGCCCTTTGAAAAAAAAAATCCCTGATTTAAGAAATGTTGAATCTTTTATTAGAAATTATGGTTTTGGGGGCTTTTAAAGGGTTTTTGTGTCTTTAACACAAAAAAAGTATGGATGATGGGAGGGGAAAAGAGCTTAAACACATTGCATTATATGATTTATCTCTGATGAACCTCCCAGGAAATCTTTCCTAACAGAGGCTTCCTCAGAAGGTTTGTTCATTGTCAGACACTGTAACCTGAGCAGCAAGCAGGTCACAGCAACTTGTCTCCTCTTCATCCACCTCTGTGTCCTTTCTGCATCCACCTGAAAAAGTGTTGAAAAAGCAAAGCCCCTGAGAGGCAGTAATAAAATCATAACAAATCCTACACAGACCAGTAACCTCCAATTCCTGCTTCACATGGGTCAATTACCCTGAAGCCTAATTTAGAGCATGAGGTGTGGCTGCTGGCCTAGAGGAGCTTTATCCAGGAGCCTCTGGTTTTTCTTCTGCAGACCAGGGGTGACTTTGCCCAGGTGGCTCCCTGGGCTCTCTTGCCCTGTGGAAACACCAAGTGTTGTTGCCATGATAACCTGAATGTAAAACAAGTCTTTTCCACTTCAGAAATCCGTGTATGACAAAAATACACTTGGCTACAAATTTATGTGCTGCATGAAATCCTTTGGATGCTGCAAGCTGCGGGTACCCAGGGCAGGTACAGCCACATAAATGCCTGCCAAGTGTTTAACAAGGCATTTGTGTATCTGTGCTGCACCAGAGGATCCAGGAGCTCTTGGCCAGCAGATGCAAGGGCAGCTGTAGGGAGGCCAAACCCAGCATCAGCACCCCAGCAGTGCTGCCTTTCCTACCAGAGTCAGGCAGCCAGACCACAAACAGATTAGGAGGGTGTTTGGAAGGACACTGCCTGTGGCAGATCCTGCTGGCTTTTCGGAAGCTGAGCTTGTGAATCCTCTGTAGGACTGGGGAGGAGGAGAGTGGGCTGAGGGGGGGCTGCATGGGTTGGGTGTGGGGCTTCTGGGGGTCCCTGTGTATTGCAGAACTCCTCAGGCACCATTTGGTTGGTCACTTTTCATTTCTTAGTAGTGTGATTTTGCTCTTATTTTTATTCTTGAAAGAGTAAGAGTGACCTGAGATTGGAAGCTGCCTTAAATCAAGTCGCTGCAGAATTTATTTTGATTATTAAAAAGGCAGTGCAAACATTTTCACTTCTTACACATTCTGTGCCAAATTATGCAGCAGTAAATTTGAGACATGCTGAGGTTTTGCATTAGGCAAATAAAAGAAGGCTGAAAGATTTGGTTCTGTTTTTTATCATGGTTTAGCATCAGACATATCTCCTTTCCGTGTAAGTTAGAGCTGCCTGTGTAACACTATTGTCATCCACGAGGGATCTGGAGAGCACCATTACAGATTTAACATGCTCAGGGAAACCAATACTGAGCTATCAACCGATACATGACACTAATACAGGGTTCACTTTTACACTCAGCCAAAAAGAGAGAGAGACAGATTGTTCCAAGTTTAGACAAGCTGTAAAATCCTTTCCTAGCAGGTACTGCACTGGCCAGCCCTTGAGACTGTTCTAATTGCTTTACATCTGTACAAAGGTTCCTTGTAATCGGGCTTTCTGCCTCCATTTGTCTTCTTTTCAGCCTCTTAGTAAAGGCCTTAATTGGTCTTAGTGGGGCTTTTCTCAGTTAGTGCAGCCATACCTTAAAGGCTGAGCAAGTGCCGGCGTTACCTGGGGGGGAACGGAGGGAGCAGAGGAGAGACATCAATACTTTTTTACCTTTAACACTGTAATTAATGGGCTCAGAGCAAGGAACGGATTTGGAGAAATTTTAGCTCTTTGGGGGATTTTGAGACAGATCAGACAAAACAGAGCCAGGGTGGAATTCTCTAGAATTTCTCCCTGCTTCATTTCTCTGCGAACAATCATTAGCCTTGTAATTGTCTCCTGGTAAACTGCTGTATCAGGTTCCATTTTGTCCTCTTTAGAGGATCGAGTTGCCTTTAAATCAATAGTTTGAAGTACTGGGGGATGTATGTGAAAGGAAGTGCCCTCTAATTTCTGTTTCTTAGCTACTAATTATTTAATAATACATTTTATTGCCTATTAAAATGTGGCATAACTTGCTTGTCAGCAAAACTGGATGGAACATAATCATTTGAGAAGGATAATTGGCACTTTTGCAGATGGCTTTTATTGCAAGGCTGGTTTGTTGTTGCAGGAGCTCCTTGCCAGGTTTGCTCACGGGCTCTTCGGGGCGGTCAGTGTTGCTGTGGGCTGCTGCAGCACAGCTCAGGCTTCCACGTGTGGCACACTGAGAATTTGGGGTGCACGTGGCTTTCTGACGTAGCTGTGGCACCTGGAGAGTTCCTTCCTTCCACTCTGGGCTTTATAAGAACCCTTGTGGGTTTTACCACCACGCTGCAATTTGGTTACTAGATAGAGCAAAATAGGAGAATTTGTTTGGCTAACTGATTAATGGAGGTAGGTAAAGCTGGGCCGGGGGGTTGTCCTGAAGTTATTTTGCTATTATTGCTATTTTTTGGTGCAATCAGAAATGCATGTGTGCTTTTGGCTGAACTCTGTATAGCTTGGGCAGTCAGCATGTGCAGCGACACTCTGGGTGCTGTGCAGTGCCTGCCCTGACGTTTAACAGCTTCAGACAGATAACTGGAGGTTGACTCACTGCCCTCCCATTGCTTTGAGGTCCTTGTCATCCTTAGAGTGACTGGGTAGAAAATCTTTTGAGAAGGCTGTTCCTTGGCCTGAGGACAGGTCCAAGGGCTGTGCTGCAGGCCCTGTTCTGATGGTCACTGGGGTGCTGAGCTCTCTGGGCAGGTGCTGATGGTTGGGACTGAGGGGATCAATGAGTCTGTGCCAGGGCTGAGGAGCTGGGGGAGCTCTGCAAGAGGGACGCTGCAATTTGGGCAGTGAGGGAACTGCTCCTCGAGGATGACTGATAGACAAGAGCCTCTTCCTTAGTTTCCAACAACCAAACCTTCCAGGGTGACCTTTGAATTCTGTCCTGATTCTTCTGAGGGAATGATCGTGTTGTGTAGGAAAGCTCTGGTTTTTGTTTATTTTAAATTAAATGAAGAAGAGACTGGAACAGGCTGTTTCTTATTAAATACTCCTGCAGTTAAATTCTGCTGTTTTTTTCCTCCTGGGGAATGCTTTTGTTTATAAAGAAGTGTTCCCTTTTCTGTCCTTGTTTTGTTTTATGTCCCATGAACTGGCCTTGTTTGAGGAAAGGTTTTTTAGACCAGTGCTCCTGGCAGATCCCACCTCAGGCTGCACTGGCATCACTCAATTCCCTGCTCACTATCCCAGGTTCATCCTCCCTCTAATGGTTTCAGGCTAGAGCAGTGTTTCCATTTTCTGCAAAAGAGCTTTATTGAGTGTTAGTGTATTCTGTGGAGGAGTGTTGGGAATGCAGGGATGGCAACTGTGCGTTTCTGCAGAGTATTGGAAGTGCATAATCCATGGGATTTCTGTAGCCCACATTACATGGTCAAAAGCAGTTGGAAATAAAACAGTGCAGGTGAGATTTGGTGTCTCCTTGGTGCCTGTTCTTGATAATGTCTCCAAATTACCTCTTCCTCACGGCAGCCAGAGAACAGAATCACAGATGCTGATGTTCTTGCCCACAGCCATTCCTTGTGCAGTGAGTGCCGTGCAATCAGCCCCTCATGGAGAAGAGTTAATGCAGGAACTGGTCCTTAAAGGAGATGATTAATTTCCCTGGAAGACATTTGTGTTTCATTAGTGAGGACAGGCCTGGAGCTGCCCTGTTTCAGAAAGCAGTTGCTCCATGGGCATTGGTTCTGTGGCTCCCACAAACTGCCCAAGGCTCAGGTAGATGCTGTGGTACAGAAAGGAATGGGTAGACAGGCTGGAAAAACAGTTTTTGTGAGCTTTAGTGTCTCCTGATGACTGAAATCTGAACAAATACATCCAAGAAATCCCATTTTTGCTGGGGTTTAGCTGCATGTGCTGCTGGTGCAAGCAGCATCTCTTGGGGTCAACAGAAATCTGGTGTTGAGATTGTAATAGAGTCACTGTGCATGTAGACAAGATGGAAAATTGATCCAGTACACTTCAGCTGGAGTTAAATGAACAGAGCATTGTTAACCTGACAGCATCCTGAAGAATTCAGATATAAGGATTTTACTTTAATATTGTATATTGAAAATTTGCTGTCAGACCCGGCTCAAAGTTTCTCTGCAGTAGAGGCAAATTATAAAGGTATTATTTTCCCCTAAGATGAGGAGCAGGTAGTTGAATTTGTCCTTTATCTCCCGTGCCTGCAGTTTCATCAGTGTGCCTGGTGAGTCCCCAGAGCTGGTGTCAGATGGGGTGGGTGAGAGAGCAGGAAGACACAGGGTCCCAGGGCTGTGCTGGGTTCATTGCTGGGATTTCAGAGCACTCCCATGGACACTGCCTGTCCTTCCCTGCTCCCTGCCCCAGGCACAGCAATCCCTGATCCTCTGTCATGATCTTGCTGTGCCTCTGCAGTGGGGGATTCACAGTGCAGTGTGATGCAGTGGGCATTGGTCCAGTCCCAGCATTAAACTGGGAACACAGGGCAGAGCAGCTGTGGAAGATGTGCCTTGGCTGCCCCAGCCCATTCCCAGTCCCTGTGAGACACTGTCAGCCATTCAGCTCCACCAGCACAACGAGTGCCTCATCCTCCAGGGCCCTTCACCCCACCTTGTGCTTCCATGGAGTACAGGAGGAACACCAGTGTAAGCTACTCTAAGCACTTTTAGACGGCTGAAGGTAGATGGGGAAATCCATTTCCTGGCAATTAGAAATGAGCTAATAACTTCTGGAGCAGCAGCAGCAGCAGCCCAGAGAAATCCCTGAGCAGAACAAAAGCGTGGTGTGTGTGTCACAGGCCAGGCAGGAGCTGTGTCACCAATGCTCTGCTGAGGTCACTGGGCTGGAGGGACTGGCTGGGGAGGGTCTGTGGGGTGAAGGGCCACACTCAAAATATGCTTTAGCCTCCTGTGAAGCACACACTTGCAAATTTTACTTGGATGTAATGTTTAAAAAAAAAATAATAAGCAGTGATTACAAAGAATCCACAGTGAATGTGGTGCTGTCATTAAAATCCCTGCTGTAGACAGTCCTTTTAACAAAAAGTCTTTCTTTTGGCTGCAGTTGCATTGGTGAGGAGGGCTATTGAGGTTGTTATTTGGGATACCTTCTGCATTTCTGCTAAGGTTTGAGGTACCAGCCATGCAAACAAAACATGGGAGCAGATGTGCCTCAGCTCAGTAAAGATCTGTAAAAGATCAGAGCACCAAGAAATCTCAGGATCAGATATTTTATTGTCGTTTTAAAAAGTGGGCCCGATGTACAGGAACAGGGATGCATCCCTGAGCCTTTTGGGGCAGTGTGAAAGGCCCGTGCAGCCTCCTGTGGAATCAGGTGTCAGGGAGCCAGGAGGGAAGAGGCACTCACTGGGCCTGTGCTTTGCACCTTTCCTGGGCTGGGTTATTTTCACACATTGTGAACGCACAGGATTGTGCACAGTCGTGTGTCTGCCTCTGAGAGCTGCCCCAGCCCTGGCCAGCACAGGGAGGAGCTGGAGCTGCTGGAGGAGCCCAGAGGAGGCTCCAGGGTGAGCAGAGGGATGGAGCATCTCTGCTGGGAGGAAAGGCTGGGAGAGCTGGGAATGTTCACCTGGAGAGGAGAAGCTTTGGGGTGACCTCATTGTGGCCTTCCAGGGCCTGAAGGAGCGGAAAAGGGAGATGGAGAGACTTGCAACAAGGGCTGGAGGGACAGGACACGTGGAATGGCTTCCCACTGCCAGAGGGGGGGTTTAGGTTCGATTTTAGGAAGAAATTCTTCCCTGTGAGGGTGGGCAGGCCCTGGCACAGGGTGGCCAGAGAAGCTGTGGCTGCCCCTGGATCCCTGGAGGTGCTCAGGGTAAGGCTGGACAGGGCTTGGAGCACCTTGGGACAGTGGGAGGTGTCCCTGCCCATGCCAGGGAATGGAACAGGATGAGTTTAAGGTCCCTTCCAACACAAACCAGTCTATGATTCCATGATACATACTCATTATCTAACTGGAGGCCTCTAGATGTTCACTGTGTCATCTCCACATGCTGATCACTTAAAAAATGCAGATCAGGAAAATTCTGGGAGTTGAGCTTTTCTTTTTACCAAGAGGAAAACACAGACCTTAAACCAGTCTTACTAAGGTGATATTTGAGGAAAGAAATACAAATTTGCACAGCTTTCAAAAATAAAAGCCAGAGTTGACTTAATTGACTCAAGATACAATGACAAGTGGCTGAGCTGTAGCAACAGGTACTCTCTGTTAGGCACAGGGGGTGACAGACAAAGGGAAACAGCACTCGAGTGCCTGAGTGACATTTTTATACAATGCAGACAAGTTCTTGGCAGCATCTTCCCTTTGCCATGGCTCTGTGTGTGCTGATACTTCAGCAAACACTTCAATTAGCCGGGACTGCCCTTTGTTTGCTGCAACATTGTTGGTGTTATTTCCTGTTTACTTAATCTCCAAATTTTATTCCAAAATCCCAGACCAATTAGGCAGACTATCGAAACATTTGACTTTAATGTAAATCAAAGAATGTGAAGTACCTTTTTGTGCTAATTTTTGTTGCTGGGTCAGGCAGGGTTTTGCTGGGTTTTATAAGTTTTGAGCTGTGTTTGAAAGCACCAGCTGTGACTGTGGGGCCCAGGCAGCATCCATCAGAAGCTGATGGCTCCCTTTAGTCTGTGTTGGAAACAGCAATCACATTCTTAATCAAACTTATATTAGACCAAGCCAAGGGAAGCAGCTCTGCTTTTGCATTTGCAAGACCTGGATTTTGCAATGAACTTGGGGGTGTATTCAGGTTCTCAAGGGAATGGGCAGAGATTTTAATTCCCTAACAGTGCCTGAAACAGTCAATCCGTGGAGCAAGAAGAGGTCAGGTGTCAAGACAGGCAGCTGCTGAGAGACAAGGAAGAGAAATAATAGGAGGGAAGGGAAAAAAAACCACCATCAAAGTGAACTGATTCACCATGTGAAGTTAAGTGAACTACATTACAACAGACATAGTGTCTGGAGGAACTAATTGCTCATGTGGTTAGGTAAGTCAGGTCTACCTGAGACCTTCTTGACTCTGGAAGCTATTAAATAGAACAGAACTTGCTAAAAGCAGAGAACTTCAAAAACATGATCTTTACTTTCCCTCCTTTCTCTCCCCTCCTTCCTTAAGGGAGACATTACTGATTGAGAGCACATCTCAACAGCTTTTTGGCAATACAGAAGACTAATCTGTAGTCTGAAACAATTATTGTTGAAGCCCTGCTGATCTTTTCTTGGAAAGTCCAAAACCACAGACATTTCTTAGCATATTAAAAAAGAAGATGATCTAGGTGTTGTGCAAGGTTTGAATCTGCTCCATAAAACATTTTCTTTGTCATTAACACAGACGTGACTCATTGCTTGTAATACAGAATTTGACATTTATGTTGGTGGCAATTAAAAGTGGGTGAAGCAGTTCTGGCACAAACAACCAGCTTGAAAGTGTGCAGTGAGCAGAGAATACCTCTCTTTTTTTGGTATTCAGAGTAAAAATGTCTGGGTGGCTTTGGAAGGAGTGGGAAATAGGTGTTCATCCATATGTGTGCCTTGGCTGAGATTGGAAAGGCATGTCATACACCTATGGAATTCCTCCAAAATGAAAAGCTCAAGCCATGCCATTGTGTGGATTTGTGAAAGTGCAGCACTTGTGAACGTGTCATTGAAACTCCCCTGGGTGAACAGATAAAGCCAGGAACCCAGCTCTGATCACCCACATCTGACTGGAATCACTGGGACACAGCAGAGGTTGTTATTCTCAGGACATTCCCAATTACTCAGTGACACAGCAACACCAAAGTGCTCTGGTGAGTGTCCATGTGCTGCCCTTTTCTGCTCCAAAGGGAAGCCAGCAACAACACCCAGGTGAGAAAATGAGAGTAACAGAGCAAAATGGAGAACATCAGAGGCTGAAGGAAATAAAAGCACTGGGCAACTGGTGTGGACTAAGTTTGATTTCTTGCCAGATTTTTATATACAGCCCGAGAATGAAAATTCCAGTGAACTTCCCCATACTTATTTTTAGTCCTTGCCATAAGGAAAGCATTTTCTTTCACTGAGGTCAGTGAATGTACCAGAATTATGCCCAGTTCCTTTCAAAGGAGAGAATACACAAAGGGATATTTTGCTGTGATTTCCAGTGGAAAACAGAATTGACTTGAGGATTTCAGAGGCAGTTGCATATGGTAGGTTCCTCCTGAACAGAGTTTTCCAGGAAGTGTCAGGTTCTTGATTCTTAAAAAGCTGCTTTTACCAATGGAAGGAATATTTTCCGTGAATTCTCAGAAGTTTAGAAAGCAGCACCTTAAAGTAAGCATTTGGAAAGAGTGGAAAACTTTCCTGTTGTGTGTCCCTGAGTTCGTTAAGCATCCAAGGAGTGCATGAATACAAACATTTTATTTCCTTTTGGGGTCAGAGAAGAGGATTTGCATACTGTGCAGACTTTGAACGGTAAAACTGAGATTACAACCGATAAAAGATAATAAATACACTTTACAGTGTTCTGGTTTTCAGTTCAGGGGGGCTATGGAGGGGATGGAAACTTGGTTGTACAATGTAAACTGTGCTGAGTCAAACAGTTGTGCTAATCAGCAGTATCAAAAAAACCCAAAAACCCCTAGAATTTCATCGTGCTGAAGTCCATATCTGGATAAGGAAGACAGAAGTCAGGTATTTTAGGTTTTTCTTAGAAAACAGTTTGTGATTTCCTTTCAGCATTGAACTTCTGTAGGCACAAGTTGAGTGGATGATTTGCTGGTTGCTCACTCTGTAAATAGTCCTTTCACTGAAGTGATCAAGCTCTCTTGAGATGACTTGGAGAGACAAAACAAGTACCATGAGATGGGGTTTTGTAGTGCAAGTAAATGCGTTTTGTGTGTGAAAATTTTCTCCCTCCTACCTAACCTTGACAGCACATTAAAATTGTTAAAATTAGCCTCTGCTGAAGCACATCACTTGTCTCAAAGAGGGATTGACATTCTGGATTTTATGTCTGCTTTTATCAGTTAAGGTAGGGAATAGCTGTCCAGTTTAGATATCTAATCAATATTATAATTTAGCCAATGAAGCTGATGTACTTTTGTATCCTACGTTGCAACCCAGCCCCAAAGGCACAGAGGAAATAGGACAAGTGATTCTGTAATAGGAATAAGAGAGTAAAAACTGAAATCTTAAGGCAGATATGTAAAAGCTCTGGAGTGGGACCCACCAAAATGAAAAGAAAACAGAAAAAAAAGGAAGCTGAAAGATTGTATCCAGTTGTGAAAAAAATAAGTGAAGGAACTTGTAGTTGGTCCTGGGATCATGAAATTCAAACAGAGCAGGGAGAACTTTGTTGCTTTTTTTATACTGAGATAATATACACATAAAAAATAAAGGAGTTTTTTTGTTTCTATTCAGCAAGAAATTCTGGTGAGGGTGGAGCTGGGTATGAAAAAGTTTCCAAAGCACCAGTGAATTTGGGTGGTTTTAAGTCTGGTATCCTCAGAATCAGCAGAGGAATTAGGTGGGGTAATTTCCTTTATTCATTCCTTGTGGCAGCACTTAATGGGGCTCTGTTCTCTTAATTATTGATCTCAGCATTTCAGTAATCAGACACGTGGAAGTGGGCACTGTTATCTAGTAATTGGCCATACTGGAGGGTTGACATGATGCTAAGAGTGTTTAACACAGAGATAAGATCAATTATAAGATAATGGTTCCCACTGTAATGAGCTGGTGTGAGTAGGAAACTCGCTCTTAAGGCATTTATCAGGGAAGGATCCTAGGACAGAGCCACCACTGCTCTTCTGTGGATAAACTTAGGATAGAACCCTTAGGTTCACAGGGACTGCATATCTAAATAAGTTGGGATGATGGGACTGATAAGATTTCCACAAGTGTTGTGAAATAATTGTCATAAAAGAAGGTGAATGAAGAAAATGCAAATTTCTCAAAACCAGGATCTTGTAGCTGTTGTGATTAAGTCACTTTTCAGAATCCAATAATTTGTCTGTAGAGGAAATTGAAAGAAGGGCATCTCTTTACCAGCAGACTGATAAGAAAGGTGCCAAGCCCTTAAAAAAGAGAAGGAAAAACCCTCATTCAAATAAGCAACTATGAAAACAACATGCAGCTGCAGCCTGGGGGTTTCTGAGCCCCTGCTCGAGCTCTGCCAGTGCCATAAGATCAGCTCTGGCATGTGGTTATTAGTGCAGTGAGGACTTTCATTGCTGGGATTTAGGGTCTTGAATTTCAGATCCTCATACAGGATCAAGAAGAACTGGAGATGACAGGTATGATCAGCACTGTCACCACCAGAATGGAGGTGAATTAGGGAAGGCAGGAAAGATCAATAGAAAAACTCAAATTCAGGTATACAGAAAACAGTGTTTTCAGGGAGCTGTCATTTCAGATGCCACATCCTAATTCCCTTCATTTTCTGAATGCCTTGCAGAAAGAAAAACTGCACAATGAATGCTGGTAGAAATAAAGCCCTTCTTCCTGGACCTGAAATGAAAACTCCTCCAGCTGTCTGACCAGCACAGAATTTACAATCATGGCATGACTTGAATCAGTAAAAATGAATCCTGTTAGGTGGTTCTATTCCTGACTCATACACATCCTAAAAATGAGGATTTGAGAGTGTTCAAAGGTTGCTCCCTATTTTTCCTTTTATTTTCTTTTGAAAAGTACTTTTGCTGCATCTTCAAAGTGCTTTAATTTTTAAAAAGTTATCGTATGCATCTTTCAAGATACCAGAGTTGGGGGATAAAAAAACATTAAGGCAATGTATTTTCATGAGTTTCTATATAAAAGTTACAGTGCTTTGCTTATATTGGTTTTCTTCTTGTACAAGATGAACAAAAAATGGCTCTTGCTTTGTTTCTCATTTCCTGTTTTATACAGAACATTTGGAGCAAAACTACTCTGCCATCTTTGGTTAGCATTCAGCAGGCAGCTTCGGAGCAGAGCAAGCTTTTCTCTCTGGGTGTTCATCTGTTGCTTTGCCTCAGTCCTGAGCAAAGAGCTGCTCATGGCTGTAAATTCCAGACTCAGATTGTCCATGCTCCTTCCCCAAAGCTGGACTTGGCTCTTTGTCCCCTCTCGGTTCCTGCAGAACTGATTGGACAGGCTGAGTTGGTTGATCTTGCAGGAAATACATTGCTTAAAGCTCTAGTTCAGGTTAAGGATGGGATATAAAAATGTTATCCTTTCTTTTTCCCTAAATGGAAATATTAAAATGCTGAAAGTAGAAATCTTAAAGCAGAAAACTACAGTACTCTTGGCTGCAACAAAAAATGCCTTTTTCTCTTCCTTCATCACTGTCAGAACAATGTCACTCTAATGGACATTCTCCTGCTATTTGGTCTTTATTGGTGGATTTATTCACCTTGGATTACTGCAGTGAGGGAAGGGACCGAAGGCTTGGCCTCCATCCTGCTCCTTCCCATTTCAGGATCCCAGCACACGTGGCTGGGGAGGATGCTAAGTTGGTTCTGCTGTCTCCACTACATACAGACCTTGCTGGCCGCAGGAAACAAGTCCTTGCTGCTCTTCTGGCTCATCAAACTGTGATTTGGGAGGACTTGGAACGCCAGATCCAGTTGGGCTGGTGGGGTATGTGTTGTCAGTCGTGGATCAGTTGAGTTTCTTGGGGTCTCACAACCTGGTGGTCACAGGTTTCACCTTTCTTAAGCAGGAGAGAGAGACAAAAAGCAGGAAATAGTAACAATTGCTTTTTTTACTGCCTTCAGCCTAACTTCTTCCAGCTCAGCCATCCACCATTCTCTCCCTGCAGGGATGAGGGAAATGGCTGGTTTGTGATGGCCCATTGACACAGCACCATGGGTCAGAAGGAAATCAAGATGTTCTGGTTCCTTGATTAGGATTTTAGTTTGGTACACCTTAAATTTCCCTGGTTAGACACTGATTTTATGTCTATAGTGTTTTAAGGCTTTGAGGCTTTCCCCAATGCTTCTGACTGCGAGATCACAGTCTGACTTCACGGTGCTCTTGTAATTAACCCATGAAGATTAAAATTAGTGTCATTATCACTGTAACAGCTAATTGGTGCCTGGCTTACTCAGCAGTCCAGCACTAAGCAATTTAGGCAGATGTCCAGTGTTGCTGCACAGATGCACACACTGGGTAATCCTAAATGTCTTTTTTGGAAGGTGTTTGTTTTGCTGTAGCAATTGAATATACTGTATTCTTATTTTTGTGAAAAATTAGTGGCTTTGTTTAAGAAATACAGTATGTCACTTGAAGTGCTGTCATTGAGTTGTAAAATTGCAGTAACTGGTGTCTGCAGAGGGGGAAGGTTCCTTTGCCCCTTTTCCACTGTACAAACCTCCTCTGAACCTGCAAGTTACTCACACCCCTGAGAGTGCCCGTACAGCACTGCAGGGCCCAGGGGATTCTGTGCTGGATATAGACTGACTTGTCCGCTGAGAAATACGGGATTAAAAAAATAAAAGGAAAAAAGAAAGAAAGAAAGAAAACCCGTCTGCTGATGAAAGTAGCTGTCAAATTAGCAGGTCTAGAAGTTGTGTGTATTGTTATGAGCTGCTCAAGTTCACACCAGAGCGACCCAACCCAATCCGTCTTTCTCAGTTTACATTTTAATTGGCTTGTAGTTAAGTTTTTTAAACACTGTGAGACTGCTGACATACACTGTAATATCATGTGAATAATTTATAGGAGCTGTTCGAGATGAGCGGGTTTTTTGCCTCCTTTTTTTTTTTTATTTGATAATTGGATAAAAGAAGAGAGAGAATTGGAGGGGGGAAGAGCAAAGGAGAGGAGCATCAATCCAGCAGCATGTTGCTTGCTGGGTGTTAAATGTTTTTGCTGGTGCCTCTGACTGCATTTGGGATTTCATGGAGGTTTGTACAATGCAATCTTATTAATAACTGTTCTGTCAGGAGAGCACCCAATTAAATTGAATTGGGTTTATGGCTCCCTTTACGTTTCTTAAAATGTGTGGATATAAAGCCTCTCCAGCACCAGGACTGGCTAACAAGGACTGCGGGGGCTGAGGTTCAGTTTGCATTACTCCTTTTTCCTTCTCTTATTTAGGACTGTTCTGTTTGCAAATTCAGACCCAGCCCCTCCAGCAGGGCTTTGCTTTGGCCTTGTGGAGGCTGCCAGGGGCAGACCAGCTCCCAAAAAGAGCTCCCAGCCTGTCTGGGGCCTTGTCCCTGGAAACAGGGGCTGCTGCTCCTGTAATTAAGACTTAAGGGAGCATCCTGTTCTGTCTTCGGGAGCTCAGTTTGCTGGGGCATCTTGAACGCAGCAGGGATACACTCTGGTAGTGTTTACAAACTGCCAAGAGCTGCTGTTTAAAGGAAAACAAAGTCTCCTGTCAGCTGCTTCAGTGCATGGGGAGCACAGTCAGTGCTTGATGTCTTGGGATTACTCGGGACAGAGGCAGAAGTTCAGCCCCAGGTCCTTCCCTGCTCCTGCTCCCTGCTCCCAGGGCAGTACTCTCTGCTGGGCTCTCTGAGCTGGATTATTTGCCCATCTCCTGCCCCTGCCCCCCTGGGCTGCAGGGCTGTGCCAGAGGTGAGCTGGGACCCTGGCCACACGCTGCCCCAGGCTGGCTGCAGGAAACACAGAGCTGAGCTGTCGCCCAGGGCAGCTGCCTGGAGCAGAGTGTGGGGCAGGGCTGTGTTTGCTGCCTGACAGGGAGCCCCAGTGCCACCGTTAGCCCTTAATGTTTGATTTCCTTCTGCTTTGATTGAATCTCTGGAGATCATTTCAGCTGTTCACATGCGACTTCTGTGCACAATTTTGAACACAGCTCGAGATTTGGAGAGTTACTGTGTAGATATTCCAGTTATTGATACTGTAGTTACAACAGATTTAAACTGCTGAGATGCTGTTGAAATGGGTTTTGACCTAGAGGTGACAAGAGTGCTTGTCATTTTACATGTGCAGCTGTTGCCCTTCTGTGAAATGTATGAAGACTTGTACTTTGGTAGCTGTTAACTTCTGATAACTGCCAAAAACCTTGAAAAACGGGGTTTGTGCATTAAATTCTTCTTGTTTTCACACTGGACTTTAGGTTTTCCCCACAATAATTTGCTTTATCATTTGCACAACAGGTCACTCTTTTACATTCTGCTTATTTGAAAAGTCTTTTGTCTGCTTTGTAAGATAAAAAATCAGCTGCTACAAAAGCTTTGTGTTGTACTGTGCACCTGATTGTGAAGATGAGAGATTTGGGGGTCTCAGTGTGTTCACAATACCTGGAATGAATGTGTTGTTCCATAAACAAAGGCAGCAGTGCTCAGGCAGAGTTGCATAATTCCCGTGCTCGGGAAGGCCAGATGCACGAATTCCATGGCCACAATGCTCCTGCCTGCAAATCTGAGGGAAGAGATCCAAGTCACAAAGGTCTGAATCCGTGGAGATGAACCATTTCAGGTCCGTGAGCTTTCCCTTGATCAGAATGCCCAGAGCCTTAACCCTCCATTCTTCACACGTCCTGCGGTGCCTCGTTTTGCCAGCATATGCTGTGTGACATCCACATTAATCTGAGCGCCCCGCAGTACCAAAGCACAGCAGGATGAGTTAAGGACAGGCTGCTGGCCTTAACTTTCATTTTTTCTGCTTTTGTTGCTTTGTGCCATGGATAAAGGTGACCTGCAAGGGAGGAGGGGGAAGAGCGCCTTCTGCTCGTGTCCCATTTGCTTCGTTAGGTTGTACAAAACGTTTTGAAAGGTTGTTTGTTTAGTTCTTGGCTGCTGCTTTTTTTTTTTGTTCTCTTTCAGAGATATCAGATCCTGACTTCTCTGGTTTTCCTAGGAGACATAGTAGAAGACTGGAGAGCTCTTGGGATTAAAAGTCTAAAGCTCAGGCAGTTGAAAGGGGAAGAGGATTTTAGTTATAACATTTTTAACCTCTCAGTTCTTTGTTTCTGTTTGTTAGTACCAGCTCAGCACCACTCCTGCTTCATGTCTTTCGCATTCTGGCTCTTTGGTTAAAATGTGAAGATCTCTCATTCCCACTCTCTGATCCTCCAGAGAACTCCAGTAAACAGATCTTAAACAAACACCCTCCTCAGCCACCACATGGATCTGCAGACTCCTGGTCTTTTCTCAGACAGGCACACACACAGCAGATACCTTTTTATTGCTTGTTGTCTACATCCTCTGCTATTTTTGAACTTCTTGAGGGCACTCACCTGAAATTCCACTGGTCTTATTTTCCCCAAAAGAGAAACCAGAAAATAGCATCTATTTACTTCAGATAAAAAGTGTGATTATATTTCTTTCATATTTATTGACTGCAACAGGATGGTCTGACTCAGGAATTTAGAACAGACAAAAATTATTTTCTCTAATTATTTTTTTATTGAAGAGCTAGTTTTGTACCATTTATTTTTATTATAGTTGCTGTTTCATTAGTGGGATTCTCATCCTGAAGTATAATACAGATGAAAGAATAAGAAGAGGAATTAATAATTGATCTTAATCATCTCTTTGGAGCTGCTGCACTCTCCTCCAATTAATTTGAGGCATTACAAGAGCTCTTGCAGAATGAAAGGGGCAAGCCCATGTATTAATAATCTGTGGAGCTTTGCCATATATGACAGTGCCGTGGGGACACTCACTCTCTATCCCTGCACATGTTCCTTTTGTGCATGTGGTGACTGCAGGAAATCTGGTTAAACCAACTGAGGGGCCTCTCAGTGTCTGTCAGTGTTTGGAGAGGTCACAGCAGACTCTTCCATCCCAGAAAATTGAAAAGCTCTGCCATTTTTCTTAACCACAGCTAGGTGGTGATTGTAAATAATCAGCTCCTCTGATATTTGTAAAGGTTGTCTAAACATACAAGCTTTGAGGGAGCTGTAAAGGCAGGTGAAGAGCTGAACAGTTTAATGCATCCTGCATTAAAGATACATGAATTGTGAAATTTATATAAAGTTCAACTACAACTTCAACCATACCATGTGTGATGACGCTCTCAGTGATTTCTGTTCTGAACTCCAAAGCTGAGTATTTAACATAAAAACCCAGTCTGGGCTGCTCTGGCTCCTTCTGTGAATCCAGGCTTGCTTCTCATTTGAAATCCAGGGGTTCAGGTATTAGTGGTGCAAATTCATGCGTGGCCTGGAGCATGGCAGTTGTGCTCCTGGACAGAGTTTGTGTTTGCTCCTCTTCCTACTGTTCCTCAAGAGAAAACCTTCTGTGTGAACATGAAATAACACAGAAATGCTTGTTTTAGACCAGAGAGGGCTGTGTGTGTGTGTGGATGGCTTGTGAGGGATGGCAGGGGGTGCAGCTGGCGGTCCCTGTGCTGCCAGATCAGGGCAGAGCACCCAGAAACTGCCTCAGATGACAAAGGGATTGGAATCAAATTGCAGAAGTACTTGGAATCAAATTGGAGTGGATAAAAGAATTGGCTGTTCCCTGAACAACCTGCATCCTCTCTGGAACTGCAGTAGAGTTGATTGTGAGATCATCCCATGTCTATCCCAGGAAAAAGTCAGGATTATTTAACTATCACTGGCAGTCTTCCAAACCAGTTAAGCCATAAAAAGAAAAGCAAAAACTCCAGAGTTTCTCTCCACTTTTCCTCCAGAGCTTCTCTACGTTTTTCTCAACTCTGCTGTGATTCTTCTGTGAAAAACATGTACGTTGAAAAAGCAGCAAATTCTGGCAAATATAAACTTAACCAAAACCTTTGTGACGGTGTTTATGGACAGCCTGCACAATGAGTGCTGTTTGTTTAACTGTTGGGCTCTGGCCTTTGGGCAGACATTGACCACACAAATTAACAAACCTCAGTGGTGAGTGCACACTTTGCTCCACAGTCACCCAGAGGCTGCTGTCAGAGCCTGCTTTGTGCTGTGTGACTCGAGCAGACCTGAGTGGTTTTAAGCCCTCCCTCTGTTATCTGTGACATCCTGGGCAGGCTCTGTGCCACAGCACTGTGGGCTACAGAGGTGGTCTCCTTTCCCTCTCCCTCCTCTGTTCACGTTTCTGCTGTGAAATGTATCGTTTCCTTGGAGAGAAGGGTGATGGGGGAGCCACTGGGTCCTTGTGGCAGAACAGAGCAGCTCTGGAGCTGCTGTGAGCCCGCTCGTGCTGGTCCCTGCTGGGAGAAGGAGTCTGTGAGGGTCTCTCCAGCCAGGCCTTCCTTGGGGACCACCAACACCTTCACACTCAGCTCCACCTCTGGCTTTCTATTCTCCCCAAAATACCTCTTGGAGGAGAGCTGCTGGGGTAGAGAAGGTGGTTTAATAGTGAACCAAAAGACACAGATTTTGAAGCCCCGTGATGGCAGCTGTGCAGTGGTTCTGTGCAGTTTTAATACTGTCAGGTACTTTCTGTTCTGGGCTGGTCGTTTGTAGCAGGATTTTGGAGTGGCTGTTACTGGCAGTTTCTGACTTAGCCCTTCTGTATTAGCTGTCTTTTCTCTCTCTGACCTTTTAAACAGAAGCATCAAATCCTGTTTTCCCCGGCTGCTGGCCAAGTTTGGATGGTCTGGGACTTGGGACAGGCACACACATGTTTAGATGCTTTTCCCAAATACCATCCAAGTGTCTCAGGCCTGGCAGATGGTTTGACAGGACTAATTACACTTCCTGGTTTTGTCACAGATTAGCAGTGTCCATAAGTCTTTAACATGGGAGAGCTGTTCTGGAGCCAGTGGGACCAAGCTCATTTCATTTTACAGCATTTGAGCAGGGGGCTCCAAAGGAGAAACCATCAGAATTGCTTTTTTGGGTGTAATTTAAAAAGCCCAAACCTCACAATCAGAGCCCATCCAGCTCAGTGTGAGGCCAGGTTGTTGAGGGAGAGATTTTACTTCACTGGAGTCACTATCCAAGAGGTATCCCCTCCCTAGGGCACAGACCCGGCCTTTGGTGTGGCCAGGGTTTTAAGATGCCTCAGGAGTGTTTTCCACATGTCAGCAGATGTCAGCTCTTGGTGAATTGTCTGAAAATCCCTGCTTACATGCACAAGGACACACACACTTGTATCAAGTAGGACATACTTGTGTGCACTCCAGCTGTGAAGTACTGGGAAGGAAAAACCCACCCGGGCTGTGTGAAGCTTCTTGCTGCACAGGCAGGGAAATGCCATCTCTATTGGGCAGTGGGACCACGCAGGCTGCTCCCCATGGCCCTGGTGGGGTTCCCTGGTGCACGTGCTCAGCACTGTGCTGCCACAGCAGATTTTTAGTTTTTCTATATAGATGTGTAAGCAAATGAATGAAACCGCAAACAGCTTTTAAATGTTTGAGTACCAAACCCCAGAAACATTTAAAACTTCTGATAGTTTTGCTTTCTTGGTTTATGACTGTCCCACTGTATAAATCATATCAGGAAGAATAGCTGCAGGGGTAAAGGACTTTATTGTCCATACTTCATGGCTATTCTTTTATGAAATTCACTCCCTTTTTTCACATTAAAAAATAGCCATAACTGTTTATTAGTTCGGATTCATTTTATAATACAACTTAGTGTAGCCAGCAGTTACTGAAAGTTCAGAAGAATCTATTTAATAGGAAATTTGGCACAGCAAAAACCTGCTGCTGGGGAGATGAATCTCAATAATTGTTTTGTTGTATTATGATACACAAAGTGCAGTTCTGAACCAGTGAAGCTCTTTCCAAGTAAAATTGGTGTGAGAGGCGAAAGTAATTTAGCACTGAGACTATGCCTTTTTAGCCATGGAGCAGCTAAAATCCCCCAAATTCTGCTGCTCTTTGAAAGCGTTATTTGTGGTGCAACAGGAGGGTTGCACATATTCAGTGTAAAACTATTAATTATGCTGTTTAATGTGACCTGCAGAGAGCTGGCTCACCAGATGGGATGGAGCTCATCCTTTTCCATGTGTTGTGTGCGCTGAGGGTTGGAAGTCCTTCGCTTCTCTGAGGTACCATGGCACAGCAGCGATGCCACGTGAATGAGCAGGAAACTCATCTGCATTCACCTGCTGCTGCTTGCACAGGCACCACCACAGACACGAGGCCTCCCCTCCTCGGAAGAAGCTGTGTCCTGGTTCCTCACCCTGCTAATTTCTGTCTGTGACGAGGAAACTGCCGGGGCTATGGGGGGATCGTGAGGATTGGTTTGGGAAGGGCTCGGCGCTGCCGTGCGAGCTCCTGTGGCAGGCAGAGAGCAGCCTCCCCAGGGTCAGCCTGGGCTCTGGGATCACCAGCGCTCGGGAGAGCCTCCTGCTGCATTACAGATAAATAAATAAGGAGATTTCCATCTTTTCCTCTTTTCTTGGCTTGCACCAGGAGCTCATGAATCAATCGTCAACGAGCCAACTTCTCAGCCAATTGTGGTAATGATGTATGTGATTAACAGGCTGGGATTCTTTCCCTTCTTCTTCCTCTTCCCCTTTTTCTTCTGCCTTTTTTTTTCTTTCTTTTTTTTTCTTTTTTTTCTTTGAATACACGAGATGGAGGCAGTTTCTTGTCACAGCAAGCGAGGCGGGGGGTGCCGGTGTCACATCCCACCCTAGTCCCTCGGTGGGCACGTGAGTGGCTCTCCCTGCCCTGCCATGTGCTGGGTGGGAGGAAGTTTTTCCTCGCCGAGCAGCACACGGCTCTGCCTGAGGGATCGGGAACATATTGCTCGGCAGGTGGGGCCCGCTCAGACGCATTTAGTGTTATTTCAGCACTGACAGCAAAAATACATCACACGGGCCCGCGGTGCCAGCGCGCGCCGCAGGAGCCCGAGCGGGGGGACTGCAGCCTGCGAGCACAATGCTCTGCCTTAATATATTATTTTGACCCAATAACTGGTCCCTGGGAAATCAGGGAAGTGTCTCCCTGTCCAGAGAGACTGGGCTTTCTCTGTGGGGTTCTCTGTGGAAGCTGCCCTTAATTGTGCTTTGCCTTCCAACCCGATGGCTTTTTTACCACTTCACGAGGCGAATCAGACGTAGCCACGAGCACCCCAGATTTTTGAGGCTCCTCTGCAAACACAAGCTTGTGGATTTTCAGTTATTTTCTCTACTCACTAGTTGAAAGCTTTTGTGGTCTATCTGCTTGCTGTGAGCTGTGTATAGCCTTCTGCAGGAAATACTGGGGTCCGGATGTGCTGAATCTAGTACCGAGATGGAGAGTTCCATAATTATCATGTTCAAGAGGTTTTCCTTTGGTCAGCAATGTGCTGATGGCACTGTCAGTTTGGTTTCAGCTGAGGTATGGAGAGGTTCTTTTTCCCTGCTAATTACAATTATTGTAGGTTGGGGTTTGCTTTGTTTCATTTTCAAAAGCTCAGCTAAGCAGCAGTTTCATGAGAGCCTGATCACAGTCCACAGTGGGACTTCCACTTTGTTATCCAACTTCATACACAAACCCATAAATGAAAGTGGACCAAGGAGGAAAGATGCAGAGGGGTAGTACATGCCATGTTTTCCAAAGCATCATGCAAACAGACTTCTTTTCCTTTGGAAATCTCCATGTAAAAAAGGTTACAAAGTTTAAGAACCTGCTCAGCATCTGGTAGATGCTCTGCATCCTCCATTCTGACTGTAATTAATTGGGTGTGTAAGTGAGAGCTAGTTTAAAATGAAGAGAAACTGGGGAAAAATAAAAAAGAAGCATCTGGAAGCTCACTAGGATATACAACCACCCAGGCTTTTCCAGGTAGCACAGCTGAACAAGAGGGACTTTAGTTTGGGCAAAGCAGCAGCAGTCAGGGTAGGGCTGGAGAAGTCCAAATGTGTAAAGGTGTTAAAAGAGGTAGGAACAGTGAATGGTGGACGTTTCTATCCAAGGAGCCATTTCTTCATTTCAGAGATGAAAATCTGACCCCTGTGGGTTTAGGTGGTTTGTTTCCTTCTGAAACCTATCATTTTGGTGAACACTGGAACCATTGTGTTCCATGTATTCATCAGTAGGTTTAAAGATTCATTCTCAGCAGAGACTTTCTAAGACTTTCTCAGTGCATTGATTTCTTTATCTACAGATGTATTAAAGGTAGCAGCTTGCAGCAGAAGTCAGTTTGGGCAATGTTTTTATGTACAGAACACAGTGCACAGTGACTGTTGGGTGGTTTGTTTCGTGGTGTTGTAGGTGCTCCAGACAGGCAGTGAGATAGAGGACCTGAGAAAAGTCAAGTGCTCAATGAGACTGGAAATTTTTTATCTTTTAATTTGTCCAGAGGCATTATTCCACGATGGGATTTACATGGGTAAATCCCTCCTGAGAAAAGATTGAGAAATGTTTCTGCTTTCTGTTGTGGTGATTTGAATTAGCAACGAAGCGAGAATTAAATAATGGGAAAAGCTCCAGATGCCTCGGCTACATGTGGAGAACTTCCTGTGGTCTCGTCAGGAGCCCGCTTGATTTCATTGACGTAAGTAAGCAGAGTAGATGAAGCCTTGGTAACTTCCTGAGATGGATGAGACACGTCAGGGCACAGGCAGATAGAATTTTTTGTCATCCTCCAGCCTAATTTTAAGCTTGTGGTTACCTCAGGAGACTGATATTTCCTGAAGTCTGTACCACAGCTCGTTTGTGCTGCAGCAGCGATTGATTTTGTGAGCGATGGCCTTTGGAGCCAACAGCCACACTGCGCCAGGGTCGGGGCTGGCTCTGCTCCCTTCCTGCCTGAGCACAGCCAGGGCACACTCCGTGTTCTGTTCTGCTCTTGGCACGTTTTCCAGGTGTTCAGCTCTGAGAAGAAACACAGAAAGCGGGGCTGAGTTCACGCTGTGAGAAAGGGGCAGTTCCCCCTGCTCGGGGCTCTGAGTGGGAGCTGTGGTAGCAAACATCCCTGCCCTGTGCTCAGGCTCCACAGACAGGAGCTGGAAGGGCTCAGCAGAAGCCTGATTAAGCTGACCTATAAATCCAGCTGGTTTCCTGTTGCCTGTGTCCCGTTGGCAGCGCTGGGGAAATGTTACGGGCGCACCTGGTCCATTCCGCGGAGCCGCAGGTGTCTCCCCCCATGTGCTCCCATCCCCTTTGGCAGCACTTGGTGGTGAGCAGTTTATTAGCTCGCTTTTCACCTGTAAAAACTCCTGGAAAATGCCAGCCTGGCATTTCAGGGCCTCACCAGAACCAGGCTGTGCTGGTGTGAGCGCTCTGAAATGCTGTCAGCCCTGTCTGCAGCTGCAGCGGTGACTGCCAGGGGTTTGTGTCTGCGCTCTGCAGATTCACAGGCGCTGTGAGGAGCTGTCATTTTGCTTGCAGAATGGTACTAATTTAAAAATAGGAAGTCTGCTAAAGTATTAATGATACCAGATGTGGCTGTTGCATTTTTTTCTTTACCTGTCATGTACAATAGCGATGGATGTTATTTTCCCAACCGCAGTGCTGAGATGGGAAGAGAACTGTGAAAGGAACAAGATGTTTTCTGCTGGTGTATTGTCCTAAGCTGGATTTCTCTGGGCAGAGGGGGTGAGTTTTTTGTCTTGAAAGGGCATCACAGTGCTTTAGCACCACATAGCATCTCATGTTCCTCACATTGCTAAAACAACTGTGCCACGAGCATGGAGAACTTTAGAAAAACAGAACAGTTTGTGTTGGGAGAGACGTGAAAGATCATCCTTTCTCACACCCTGCCATGGGCAGGGACACCTTCCACTATACAATCCTGTGCAACCTGGCCTTGGACACTTCCAGGGATGGAACAGCCACAACTTCTCTGGGTAACCTGTGCCAGGGCCTCCCCACCCTGAGAGGGAAGAAGTTTTTCCTAACTCTAAACCCACTCTCCAGCAGTGTGAAGCCATTCCCCCTTGTCACTCAGGCCCTTGTAAAAAGTCTCTCCATGTTTCCAGTAGGCTCCTTCTGGTCCTGGAAGGCTTCTCCAGGCTGAACAATGAATTCAATCCATGTCATGTGTCACACAGCCAGCCTCCCCTGCCCTGCCCATGCACACATCACGTTCTTGTGGCTCTGTTGTGTTTCCCTGCTCTGGTTGAGCACACTCCATAGCCGTTGGCCCCTTGGCCAGCTGTCTCCCAGGCTGAGCTTTAGCTGTCTTTCCCTTACTAGAGTTACTGATTTGCACAGAATTTCTTATAAGTGGATGTTTTTAGGTCTCTGTGAAATGTAACTGAAAAGCTACAAGGGGGTTGAAAATTACTAGGGCTGGGTGGGCTGAGAGCCTGTTTGCATAAAACTTGTTTTTACACAAAGGCAGGCCATAAAATGAAAACAGAATTACTCAGCTAGGTAGTGTGATTTGTGCCACATGGAGAAGATAACAAAGGCACCATCTTGCACTTTACCCCTGAAAGACTGGTGAAAAAATCACCTTTCCAGGTTAATAGTATTTCACAGAGGCCTTGTGGGCTGCCTGAGTGACTAGACAAGGTTCAAGACCATGGCTAATCAAGCTTTTTGTCCACTTATGCTCCTGTGTGACACCTACCAGTTGTCAGTGTTGTGTAACACTATTTATACAAGAAAATCAGATACAGTAGTATGGACAGGGAAAAGCTAGTGGTATCCATAGCTTTTACATCCAAACAAAGAGTGGGAAAAAACCCCAGAATGTGTCTGCTGCAGATATGACTCTGTCCCTGATTTTCTCCAAGTAAGCTCACAAAACAGTTCTGAAGTGTGGTTACACTGAGTTCAATTTTATCTGCCTAAGGGATTCCTTGTGCTGCACATGGGGGCAGTTTTTTACTCCAACTGCAAACATCAGGAATGGACTTGGAGCCTTTGTTCCTGGAGAGCAGGGATAGCAGAAGTTGTCCCATTTTCTCAGCAGATGGACTCCCTTAAGCTTTTATCCATGGAACTGGGGACCCTGATGGAGTAAAAGAAACCAGGTTTGTTCTGTAGAGCCTCACACGAAGAAAATGTGAACCCTTTAGGCTGCCAGAGCCCAGGCTGGAAGCAGAGTTGAGTTAGCAGGGAGGAAATGGGGTTTGGAATGGGCAACCCTGAGCCTGTCCATCAGCAGGGAGGGAGAGCCCACCGTGGGCACAGGCACTGACACATCACTGCAGCATTTGGGGCTGGGGTCATTCCAAAACACTCTTCCTTAGGCTTAATTGAGATTTCTTGGAGGCCTGCTCTTGCACATATAAAGGCTCATTACCAGGAAATCAGAGTTTACAATGTTTATCTAGTGAGTTATGAAAATACCAGATAATAAGACTAATGACTCAACGCAGCATTTTCCAAATTGTGAAGTAATCTTTGGGTTTTCCAAGATTATTATTATTATTATTATTATTATTATTATTATTATTATTATTATTATTATTATTATTATTATTATTATTATTATTATATTAGTTGCACTTTTTAGTCTGTCAGAAAAGAAATAAATACAAGGCCTGTATTTTTCCATTAACATTCAGAGAACATCTGTTGCGTATTGTAAATAACATACTTATAAAGCAAACTGATAATAACTACTCAGACTATTTTCCTGTTCTGGCTATAGCATTCTGCACCATACAATATGTTATATACTACACTCTTTCTCTGGCCCAGAATAAAATGGAATTATTCTAATAGTACCAGTCAGTTACATGTAAAACAACCCAAATAGTTTGCAAAAACTCTAAAAGCAGACCAGAGTGCAGGGCTATAAACTGCTACAGCTCTGCTTTTGGAAGAGTACCCAAGTCTGAGATTTTGGGGTTCTTGAAGCATTTAAGCAGGGAGGGATGAAAGAGTTTTTAAAATCACATTTCCCCATAATCTCTCTCAAACACACACCAGCCCTACAATAAAGTATTTCAGAATGCCAATCAGACTAACAGGAAAATAGCCCCATATGGTTCTTCTTTAAATTCCACCTCTAAAATGCTACACTTTGTCATCCTGAAGTTTCTAGCTCAGTTTTGTAAGATTGAAGGTGTAGATTAGATATATTTTTTTTTGCTTCCTGGGAGGCTGTAGTCGTCAGTAAGTTGGAAATCCTTTGAAGATGAACCTTGTACCTGTAACCTGACCTTCTTTAATTGCTAAAATAAAGACATTCTCATTCCAGTACTACGAGTAACAGTGGGAATGCAGAACAACTTCACAATTTTCACGATTATGTCAATCTAAAATTGTCATAATTGTCCCAGGAATAAGACCCACGCTATTGAAGTTTCCAGCAAGGTAGAGTGTGCACTTAATGCACATTGGAACAAGCTGTTTCCTGGGAGTCAGGAATCAATATCCTTTTGACTGATCAGTAGGTGCATCCTGTGAGGAGAAGCTGTTCTCACAATCATCCCCCCTCCACTCTGAAGTCACCTGAGACAGTCAGAGCTGTGTCTGCACACACACAGGAGTGCAGCCAACCTCTGCTTTCCAGCAAAGAGGAGGAAGAACAGTTATAAAAGGATAGCTTTATCTTTCCTAATTGCATAACAAAGTCACCTGGGTTTCTGGGTGGGCCCCTCTTCCTTTGCATATTTAATTTGCTTTAGTTCTGCTGCACCCTTCCTATATGCAGTCATTTCTCTCTTTGGCATTGCACTGCTCCATTGGTGTTTGCTGCTACGGAAAGGCCTGAACTTTGCTTTGTTCCACCTTGACATCTCCTTAGTCAAGAAAAGCAGGAGGGAGGAGAGTGGCAGTTGGCTGGAAAGGCTTTGTCTGGGAAGCAGCAGTATGGGGAATGCCATCTGTTCCAGCTATCCATGGGATTATCTGAATCAGAACCCGCTTACAGCAGCTCCACACCCATAGCCAGTACCTCACAGAGCTGCTGGGGCAGCAGGAAGTGCAGGCACCAAACCCCTCCCCAGGTCAGATGGCAATGCTCCTAAGTATTGAACATTACTGCATACAGCTAGTACCTATTGTATACACCTGGAAGTCCCAGTTCTCCTAACCTCAGGAGTTCCAGATTTACGTAGCCTTAGTTAGTTGAGATTTTCCTGTGGCTGAATGGACCATGGCTGAATTTCCAACTGCTCTGAATTCTTTATACCATAATAGTCCACGTCACCAACACCTACCTTGGCATGACAAAGTAAAGCATTAATTAGTGTGAACATTTGATTCTTTCTTCCCTCTTTCATGCACAGTGATTTCAGGCAAGTAAAAGATAGATCAGACTCTGAAGTGGCTTTCTGGGTGCTCCCATGATCTTCTTCAAACTAAAACCAAGAAAGCCCTAGCTCTGTGTACACAGATAAATCATTCCTCCAAATCCATATCTACACAGTGCTTGCTGCAGTCTTTCATTTGTCAATAATTTAGATTTGGTGTCTTCCTCCTATAAATGTGCCCAGTCCCTGCCATCCTTTCATTTTCTGTTTAGTTTTGTTGCAGTCAGTAAAATTACAAGAATCTTGGCTTTGTTCTCTTGCTTTTTTGTGAGGAAGAGTTTGTATCACCATGTGGACAGTCAGGAGTTGTGGGGTTGGTATGTTTGCAAGCCCTGGGGTGGTTTTCAAGGCTTTTTTGAATTTTGCATATCTTAAATTTTATTTTGGAAGTGTAAAGGCATCCAGTCGTTTAAAGCTACCCACTTGTGGTTTGCTGTTCTTCCTTGTGACACAGAGCTCTCTTGGAGGACGTGGGTGGGACTTCAGCACTGAAGAAATCCCAGGCTGAAAACTGATGCTGGGAGAAGGAACAGTTGTGTTCCTTGGCTGAGCAAACACCAGCCCATACCTGGGGAGACACTGATGCTTCAGGTTTTAACTTTTCTATTTTTCAAACCCTGCAGTGCCCAGTGTGTAACTCTGGAGTTGCCTGTTCCCTGTTCAGTGCTGCTCTCTGTGCTGGGCACACACAGCAAAGCCTCTCCGGGGCTGCTATCCAAGGACACCCAGCCCCTCCTGGGCCCAAAAAGTATCAACCAAAAGCCTCTGAGAGGGGGGCAAGCTGAGGGGAATTGCATCATTAACTAAAGCTTTAATTGGAGAATGAACCCTGCTACACAAATGAACCAAACCTATAAAAGTGGGAAGAACTCGTGGCCTCTCAGGGTCCAACTCGGGGCCCATCTGGGCAGCACCTCTGGCTCCCCAGGGGTACCTTTGAAGGCCTTTCCAATAAATCCCCACCTTTATTCCCTTTACTCCTGTCTGGTCTCTGTTTCTAGGAGGCCTCTCAAGGCATCAGTATTTCAATGGGATCAGCTGCCTGGGAGCTGGGACTGGGGTCTGGGGGAAAGCACCTGGGCATGGGCTCTATGAGTTGCTGAAATCTGTAGGGGTGTGGCTGTTGCTGCATAAATTCAGTGGGGCCATGGAGATGCATATTTGTTAAAAGCAAATACGAGAATCTAAAGCAGTCTCTTAATGACATCTAACAATCAGGCCACATTATATTATGAGATAATTTTTAATTGGCTGTAGAGTGACTGGATCCATTTCCTCTCCGTTCAGTCACTGGAAGGGGGGATCAGTGGTGCTGGAAGGAGTTAATATGATGTGTTCTGTGCTGGGCTGCTGAGAGTAGATCTCTGTGGGTTTGCTTAAGGCTCTTTTGCCCACCTGCCTGTAACTGCAGTGATGAGTATGCAGGGTTAATACCTAGTTTTTAAAAATGTGTAATTTTTTTTTTCCAGCAAGCAGAAATTATAAACCTGTTCAGCCAACATGAATACATTTTGATTTTAAAAAAATATGTTAAAAGTGGCATTGTATGCCATAAAAATATACATCATGTGCCAAGACAAGCAATTGATGCTCTCCTATAAAATACAGTAAACACCTCCTCCTTGCCCTTCCTTTGGCTGTCGATCAGATTTCAGAATCATGAAATTTTACAGTATTACTGGTTAGAAGGGCTCCCCACTGGGAGCAGATGCCATCTCTGTCTTCATAGACTCAGAGAAAGTCCTGACATGTTTCATGGCGTTCATACGTGGAAGTCTGTGAAATGGAAAGGAAAACAGCTTTTTCTGTCAACCTGTCACTGATATAAGCTCTTACATTTCATCAGAATGACTAAACTTTAAAGCTGTTTCTTCAGTGCTGAGTACATTTGAGAACTCCCAAGTGTTATCAGATTTATAGAGTCCCAGTGTATGATAGAAGACCAAAGCATTTTGTGGCATGATATTAAAAATTCATTCAGATACTCGATAAAGCGTGGATGACAAAAGTCTGAAATGGAATAAGGTAGAGTGAATTTCTCCATGGTTTATTGACCTTGATTCCTCTACACAAAATAAATAGACAGAATGGACTAAAATCTCTTCTTTATGAAGGCAGAATCCTGGCAGTCAAAGACCGGCTCATAAAAATGCTCTCTGTGGCACATACCTTGGCAATGCTGGAAGTTGGAGGCGATGGAAATTTATTGCTGGTGCCGCAGTGTGTGTCTGTATTTCAGGGAAGGAGAAAGCAGGGCTGCTTTATGAGGTTACTGATGTTATTCTGTGGAGAACAGAGAGAGAAAACACACTTACCCTCGCCACTCTGCGTTCTTTCCCTGAAGGTGTAATAAGGTAAAACACTTCCCTTTGCATATCCATTTTTTATTTGTTTGAAAAGGAAAGAGAAAAGGCAAATCTCACAGAATGAGGAGTTTGACATCCCTCCCTGCTGGAAACGGCTGGGGCTCCATACTGCTCTGAGAGGTTTTCCTGCCTTGCTGCAGTCGGAGAGCAGAATGCTTCATTGGTTTCAGATATTAAACTTTTGTGCTGAAAGCCCAGTTGGAGCTGGTGTGACAAATGGATTTTACCTGCTGCCGAAAAACACAGCCCCCACCTCTCCACCCCTCCCGTCCTGCCTAACCTGGCCCCCAAGAGCACTGGAACAGAAAGCTGCCCTTAGGCACCATCTGTTTCTGCCAGCTCCCACTTCGGGCCCTGCCTTTACATCTGTTAAGTGGAGGCAGCTTACTTGATGAGTTGTTTTGAAGAAATATCTGGTCTCCCCACCACGTTCATTAACCATTGCAGAGCTGTTAAAGACGGGCTCTGTGATGCAATTTAGCCGCAGTTAACTGAATTCATGGAAGTCACAGTCATGGATTATTTTTGCATCCCGCAGGGATAGACAGCAGAAGTGTTTTAGCAACATTGTTTTCTCTTCCCTTTGAAAATAAAATTCTTTCCTGTTTGCCTTGAGAGACCCCATTTTAAAGAGTGATGAAATCTAAAGGGGATTTAAAGTGACTCGTTGGCGACTGCTAATTTGTTACTCTTCCTTGTAAAACACAACCAAGCTGCATACATAGCACATGTTAAAACAAATATATTAATCGTGTTTCCCTCTCAATAAAGAAAAGCAGCTGTTTATTCCTAGCACCTCCCTAAGTACTCCAAAGCTACTGATTTGTTAAGCTGGCCTTCTTCTCACGGGCAGACCCAGCTTTCTGGAGCCACTGGAATTTTTTCATGGCCAGTGATCAAGGACTAAAAGAAACAAAACAAAAATCCACTTAAAATACTTCAGAAAAATGGATTCAGTATGTTTGTGTTTGGATTTGTTCAAGTTAGAAAACATTTTAATGGGCATTCAGGGAAAGCAGGCGTCATCCAGTTTGTAATTGAAGAGAGCACAGCACAAATAGAGAGGAACGATGAAGTCTAGGGGAAGGGAACAAAGTCTTGTTTTACAGATGAAGGGTCCAGCACAAAAAGAGAGGAAGGGGGATTTACCCAAAGTTGCTAAAGAAGAGTGTGTGTCAGCCAGGAATTAAATCCATGGTTTTAATAATCCCATGGCCTTAAACTGTAAGTGTGGGACTGTAAGTTCTGCACTGGCCGGACATGCAGTTCCAGAGACTTCTCCACGTGTAAAGAGTCACTTGAGAAGCAAAATCTGGTCATAATACAAATGGAATTTTCTTTTATTGTATATCTTACATTTTCATCTGAAATGATGCCCTGAAGCTACAATTATGCTTTATAATAAATGCTATACAGAGATGTCCCTGTTGGGTTTAAGGATGAGGCTAATTTCTATATTAGTTAAAAGCTGGCACCTCCGAATCTGAGTCAGATGTAGTAAAATAAATAGGAGAAAAAAACTTATCAAAGCTTGATTTCCCATCGAGAGTTAATTGAAACCTTTGATTGATGCTTTTTCTCTCGGAGTTGTTGTAACATTTCTCTTGTGTGTGCATTTTCTGGGCGGGAGCGAGGTGTGATCACACGCTGCAGCCTTTCCTTCAGACTCATCGGGGCTCGGCACCAACTGGCCGCCTTTTGCAGAAAACTCACATGAGTTTAATTAGCTTTGAAATCTCCTGTCAAATGTGGGTGAAATTGGCCAATGAGTTCAAAAATTTCAAGAAGGTTGAAGAGAGAAGGAAGCTCAGGGACTGGTGGCACAAGCTGTGTTTTTGGGGGGAGCGCGAGCGAGGGAGGCTCTGCAAGGGTTTTGTGTGTGGTGTAATGATGCCAACAGACAGAGATGAGATATCACAAAACTCAACTTGACATGTTGACTCAAAAGATGACACTTACACTGTTTATTCCAATTGCCTAAGCAGAGAAAAATAAAAAGCTGGGTTCTGCTTCCTTTACCCACACAAAGTACTTGCATTGCTCTGGTGTAGTTGGTAATTGCTCTTTAGCATTTCACTCCCTTCTTAGACAGGTAGCCTTGTAGTGAGGAAAGGTAACAAGTGCTGTCTGAGTTCAAATTACTCGTAATAGATACGTGAGATACGTGAAAGGACACTGTCCTGCACTCCCGTGGCTTTCCAAGCATAGAACTCTGGTGACATCAGGAATATTCTGCAATTTCCTTGTCTAAACACGCCACTTGGCAAACACATGACA
Source organism: Rhipidura dahli (assembly GCA_013399225.1). Taxonomy (NCBI): domain Eukaryota; kingdom Metazoa; phylum Chordata; class Aves; order Passeriformes; family Rhipiduridae; genus Rhipidura; species Rhipidura dahli. The sequence continues at coordinate 170,910 of VXAC01004569.1, read as the reverse complement.
TGCATAAGAATTAGCAATTTGCACAATCTAAAGAGAATTATCTGTTTGTCTCTAGGCGATTCACAAAAATATGCCCACAGCAATTTCAGGCATTATAAATCCATCCAGGTTGGTTCTGACCATGTTGCAGAAGTAATTTCGACTGGCACATCAGATGAAAGAACAGATTTGAAAACAGTAGCGTGCATGGCCCTGAAGGTTTTATCTTGGCTAATATTCCAGGCACCTTATGGCACTACTTTGGGTTTCTGTGAAGACTCCAAATAAAGTGTCTGTAGCCTGATGAAAGATTTAACACATTTTTTTCCTGAACAAGCTTTGTAAATGTTACGCTAAAGATAAAGAATGCACTTGCTGATGGGAAGCAGCTTATTTTTTAGTGTACTGTGCACTAAAAGCACCCTTTACACTCAGTGCTGCTGCATTTCCAATGCATTTCCTCCACTCCGGGCAGCAGTGGAGGTTCTGTAAAAATGACACTGGAGGGTGCAAATTTGGGATTTCATTTCCACTTTTCAATAATGCCCATGGAAATTCTGTCATTTACCTTTTAGCAAGATATCTTTGTGGTTCCAGGGAGAAACAGCCAGAACAAATACACCCACTGAGAGGACTGCATGAGGGTCAGTCGTAGAAATAAGTGTGTTACATTCAGCAACACAACCTGTATTATGTGTGACCTGAATGGTGAGGGTGAGAGCAGAGGCTCTTGCAGGAGGTGGCTTTAGGTGGCCTCAGAAAAGCACAGCTTGCTCTTCATGAGCAAAATAAGATGCTTGTCTGCTGTCTTTATTTGTGTTTCATCTCCTTTTCCATTTGCTTCTGCTGAATTCCAGGGCTGGGTTTAGGCTCCTCTTTTGGGTGTCTCAAGGAGAAGCACATTCAAGGCTGTTTTATCAGCAGCAGTCTCCTCAGGCTCTCTGCAGTCCAGGCACAGAGATCATCTCCTCTGCGTGGTGACGCTTTGAGGACAACTCCTTCTCAGTCCCCAAATACTTTAGCAACACCTTCTCCTTCCAAGGCAAGCATAGGGCAGGAGAAGGGAGACAGACAAATACCTGGGGACAAAGAAGAGCTCTTTGCTGCTTCTGCTTTGGAGCTGGTAAATATTTCCTGTATTCTCTCCTCCTCCTCGGGTGCTTGGCTGACCTTTTTCCTGACAGGATCTGCTGCTGCTGCCGAGGCCTCTCAGGGCTCATGAGCCTCAGGAGGCTGTGTAATTTTCCAGCTGAATAGGGTCCTAAATGCTGTAGGGCTCTCACTCACAATTCCTGGCCATTTATTTCTGTGGGTTACAAATCATAATGAAGGGCCACGAGTACTGTGCCTGAGCAGGCACTGAGCACACCCAGGGCTGGGGGCTCAGGGTAAGGCCGGTACATTGGTCTGGAAATTCTTCTTCAGCTCCAATATTGCAATCCTCAGTGGGATTAGAAGTGTCATCTGCCCATTTATTGAGATATTTCATTTGGAGAGAGCTTATACAGGAACATGGATAGTAATTTCACTTAGCAAGTGGAGAAATAAAGCTTGAAAAGGTTGTTACATGCCTGGTCCTCAAAAAATAAAAGTAGCCTTGCACACTCTGGGCTCTCAATTTTTTCACCCAACACCTCAGAGAGCAATGGACTTGCATGATCACAGTTGTTCTTGGTAAACACCAAATACTCAGAATTAAAAGAGTTTTATTTTCACAAATGTAACAAAGACAGAGGGGATGGCTTTGGGGACAAGGGGGAAGATGGACTGCATGCTTTCAGATCTGAAATATAATCAAAATAGTCCTTAAATTTTGTGACTGAGAGCTAAAGTACAGCTATTTCTTGTTCTGGTGATTTTAATGAGATGTTCTGTCACTGCCCAAATTACAGGTTTGCCCCCTGCTCTTTGTACCATAAATAATGAGGAGCAGTGCATTATTAGAGAGGCCTAAGCCCCATTTGTGAGACCTTAAAGACCTGTCAGGGAAAGGATTGTTCCCTTTTTCTGTGTTTTCATGGCAACTGGCAGCTCCTGCAGCTGGAAAACCAGCTCTGCTGTGAGTTGCAGTGGGTCTGAAGCTGGAGCTGTTGGGGCTGTTGCCCTGTTTGTGGTTGCCCTGTGTGGCCTTGCTTTAAAAGGGCTTGGGAGCACTGGAGCCGTCATGCAAATACAAATGTACTTATCCCTTATTTAAAAGGCAAAAATAAAATTAAATGGGCTGAAGGAAAACCGTGTCTCATTTATGTACAATAATAAT